>JAOQMP010070874.1:0-21487 GCA_027563575.1 Erythroxylum pedicellare | reverse complement strand
CATTTGATCTTGAACATAGGATTGAAATCACATAAAAATACATAAGATAATATAAGATAATTCAATCTTATCAACAATAAGTATACGAAAGGAAATATGTGGCATAAAGCAACATGATGGAGAGTCCCTTTATGAGTATTGGGAGCACTTTAAGAAGTTGTGTGCTAGTTGTCCCTATCACAACATACCTGAACAACTACTTATCTAGTATTTCTTCAAGGGATTGTTAACCATGGAGAGGAGTTTGGTCGATGTAGCAAATGGCAGAGCATTATGTGAAAAGCCTCCTATAGAGGCTCATATTTTAATTGAGCATATACCCGTTATAGGAAGGTTTAGTGAGACTTTACCTCTTCTTTTATATCAAATCCCTTCTTTGTGTTTGCTTTACAATTCCACCTTGTGCTCTAATGGATCCAATGTAGCTAGAATTTGCCTTTCCTCTATGTTATGAGTAGCTATCAAAGTTACTCACGCTAATTTATGCCCCAAATCCCTAGCCTAGTGAATGGTGGCTCGAAGAGATGACAATATAAGGGAGAACTCAATGTTTTTTGTGTATGAAATGTGTGTGTGGGATAAGTGACATTTATCCTCTCTTCATCAACTTGTGTTGATACAAAATAGAGAGTTTGATGCTACCATAGTAATCAATTACTTATTGGCTTTGTTTTTCTTATAAGACAAAGCTTACTTATTCACTTTGGTCTACCTATGCCAGTATGGACACACTATTTGCACTATTTTGCTACATCTCCTACTTGTACACGTTAGAAACAACATATATTCCATTGGTAACACATGCTTTAGAAAAAGCAACACATGCTTATTTGTAGCAACAAATGCTTTGTTCATAGCAACTCATGCTATATTTCTCAACCTTAAATATTTATTCTCACTATCATATATGAAGTGAAGAGTGTGACCAAACAAGAAAGGTACTGGAGAGGATCGTTACATTAAGTCATCATTAAACTAATGTAATGTCACTTAAGATTTTGTTATACCCCAAATCATTTCTAATCGTATTAGATTTTGCTTCTCTGATCCTTCTTTTCATAAAGAGCTATGCGAAATCCCACATTGTATTTGTACTCATGGTTAACGTATTAGACAAATCATGCTTATCAATAACTAATGTCTTTGTAACTGCCCAAGCAATGAGTCACAATTATCTTGTGTGATATCAAAATGATTTTTCCTTAGACACTCATGTCAATCCATGAAGTCTTGGCTGCTTTCCTAGTCATACTCTGCTAGACCACATCATTCCTGACCCTCAAATAATATGCTAAAATAGCAACACCAATTCTCAACTTCATAACATAGGTAAAATTTCCAAAGGGTATAGAGGTGAACTAGATGTCCACAGGGCTCACCCAATGATAAAGAAGGGTCCTATTCATCACTCCCTTATTTGGTCATCTCAAGCACTTACAGTATGAAGTGCATGTTATGGTAGAGCTCCCACTAAGGGTTTGTAACAATCTAAATAACACCATACGGAGCACGGTCCAGTCACTCCATAAAGTGATTGACTTGAGCCACCACATACTCAAATCCAACTTCATATAAGCTACATAGATACACTTTCTATGTTCGACTAAACAAGTCTCATCTTAGCACTCAGCTAAGGTGACATACAAAATCTTTAATCATGTCACAATAATTAAAGAGATTGCTAATCATTTGGTACTTTTCAATACTTTGTCTCATCCTACTCGCTATCATAACACTACGACAATATTCTCATGAGAGAGAGCAACATCAAGCCTAGTGATAAATTTTAGATATGTGTCATTTTCAATTAAACATTAATTTACTATGTAAATTCACACAAGACTAAAATGAAAAACATATTTCATTAATGCATAAGTAAATGTACAAATACATCAAATCCTCAACGAACCTAAACCCCTAATGTGCTTCTAAAAAGCATCTCTAGCAATAGGTTTAGTAAAAGGATCGATTATCATATCTTTCGTAGAGAAATGATTGAAGACCATATGTCCTTATGCAATGATATCACAAATGAAATGATAATAAGTATCAATATGCTTTATCTTTCCATGATACTTCAAGTCTTTTGCATATGCAATTGTAGTTGTGTTATCATAATAAATAGCTGTGGCCTCAAGAAGATGTCTCCAAAAAATTCTCCTCAACCATATCGCCTTTTGCACCACTGAGGTACAGTGTAACATACTCATACTCCATCATGGACAATGACATAGACTGTTATTTCTTGCTACACCAAGAAATGCCTTCTCCTTTAAGAATGAAAGCATATTCCGATGTAGACTTTCACTTATCTCTATTAATAGATCCATCAATATCACTATATCTAACCCATTTGAGGCTCCTACTTAGATAGTACAAAGCCATGTTAGTGGTTCCTCTTAGATATCTAAGTATCCTTTTAACAATTGCCTAATGCGTAGGTCTATAATTACTTTGATATCTACAAACCATCCCAACTGTAAAGCATATGTCGGGTTAAGTACACACCAAAGTGTACATCAGACTACTGATAGCGCTTGCATATGGCACCTTAGCCATTTATTGTTTTTCTTCCTTTTTTTTAGGATATTGATCCATACTTAGGTATAGGTCCTTTTCCATTGGAGTGTCAACAAGTTGGCAGTTATGTATATAAAAATGTTCTAAGACCTTATTAATTTAGGTTTCTTGAGACAAACTAAAAGAGATTTTTTAGTTATGGCACTTGGTTAAGGATGTATGCTGCAGTCACAAGGGCATCCCCCCAAAACTTAATCAGGATCTTGGCTTGAGCCATCATCGACCTAACCATGTCCAACCGAGTTCAATATTTTCTCTTTGTAACCCCATTTTGTCGCGGAGTTTCAGGAATTGTTAACTGTTGACGTATTCCCTTATTGTCACAAAATTCTCTAAACTGATCAGAGAGATACTCTTGGCCTCTATCAATATGAAGAGCCTTAATGCTCATCTTTTTATGATTTTCAACCTCAGTTATAAAGTGTTTGAAACAATACAAAGTTTTTGGGCAATGGCATAACAAAAATACTAAGCCATATTATGAGAAATCATATATGAATGTGATAAGTAAGTTAAACCATTACGTGTTCTCAAACTTATAAGCCCATAAATATCAGAGTGGATCAACCCTAGAGGAAGCGAAGCCCTTTTAGCCTTACCAGAAGGCTTTGTACTAGCTTTCCCAACGAACTTACCAGAAGGCCTTTCTACTAACTTTCCCAACGAGACAAGGCTCATAAGTAGGAAGACTCACTTTGGCGAGAGAGCCCAATAGCCCTTCTTTAGCCAATCTGGACATTCTATCTTGTCCAATTTGTCCTAATCGAGCATACCATTTAACAGAATCAGATTCAATATCAACAAAAGAAGAAGAAGAAGCAATATACGCAAATTATTTATATGATTCAGATACATATTCTAAATCCATTATAAATAAACTATTATAAAAGTGCATATGACCATAAAAGGTATCATCAAGATAAATGGACACAGCATTCTTACTATCAAGAAAAGAAAAACCCAAGTCTATTAGTGCCAATACTGAAAGTAGATTACATCAAATAGTGGGTACATGAAGCACATCATGTAAGAGTAGCTTGCATCTACTATGCAAAGTAAGTTGATAGGGTCCCATAGCAAGGACCCTCTCCTCCACTCCATTCCCCATAGGTACAAAATGTTTACCCATCGATAATTGATGGTAATCTACAAATCCTGCACTATTGTAGGTCATGTGTTTTGTCACTCCCGTATCTACAATCCAATCATGGAGAGAATGAGAAAAAAACACATGTGTGTAAACAAAAGCACGTACAGAAGAAGGTAACTAAGGATAAACCTAAAAGGGCTCAATACACTCCTAAGCAAAGTGTCCCTTCTTTCTACAGTTGAAGTACATGAGTTTGGACTTATCCTTTTTGCCTATACACTTGCCTCTACGACATTTAGTGACTTGCCCTTCTCAAGGCCTTTGCTTCTTAGCTTTTTGATCATGTTGTTCAAGTTTTAAAATTCATAAGCCCTCAAATACTGCAATCACATGGGTCGCAACTGTAGTACAAGAGGTGTCGATCCTATGAGAAGGTTACTAGCCTAATCCTAAGTCGTCTAAAGCTCAAGGAAAAGAATAAAAAGAAATAAAAACTACACAAGTGAACACGAAAAGTAAATACGAGAAATGGATTCAAGAATCGTGAAGTAGAAATTTTAATAAAATTAAATTGAGCAGTCACACAGTTCACAATGGAAATTCATCAAAAGAGTTAATCAAGATATGAGAGAGGGGATCATACCTATCATTAATGCTAATCTAACCATTTATGTGTTTATGGGGTGTCGATTCTAGACGGTCATAGGGTTGATTACTCTCTCTTGAGCTATAACCATTAAACCCTAAAACCTAATCGAATTATAGAAATTGCAATCTCTCAATTCATAAATTACCTATAATTTTATTTAGTTTTAAAGCTCTCTAATAAACAATCGAGTTTCACATGAGATTTCTCTCTATGAAATTACTAACTACATTGATTAAGTGGTCAATTAGATTGCCTAACTTTCATTAATACGATCTAATCATTTTTATCTGACTCACAATCTTGGTTTATTATCAAAACATGCAATACATTAATCAATCACGACAACCAAACTAATAATACAAAATAACTAAATCAACAATAACTCAAAGTAAAATCCCAAAAAAGAATTAAGGACATTATCAACAACCCGAAATCTATTTCCATACAATCCATTTCAACTTTATACATTTAAATGAAAAAGGAAATGAAGAGAAAATGGAACTTAGGTTGGACAAATTGGGAAGGCAACGACATCGGGATACCACCTGATCTAGGGAGTAGCGATATTGGGATCCACTTCTTCTTCCTCCACCTTCCTCTTCTTCTTCTCTCTCTCTTCTTTTTCTCTGTCTTTAGGGTTTCCAAGAGTGGTTGAATGTAAAGCTCTGCTTTCTCTGCCTCTTTATGTTCTTTTTATACTCTTTTATGTTTTTAGGAACTCTAGGGTTTTTTCGGGGTCCGAAAGGTCCAAAAAGTCCCTTAAAATATGAAGTTCGTGAGCGTCTGTGCGTTTGCCCAATGTAGGCCACAATCTTGACTCACATTTGAGCCTTATATCACGATCGTGGCATGCAGGCCACGATCATGGTCCATTCACTGAACTTTTGTGACAATCATGGCATGCAAGCCACGATCGTAGATTGAACCTAGAGCTTTTGTCCTGCCACGATTGTGGGCCTATGTTGTGGCCCAGATTCCCTATGAAATTCCTCCACTCTTCGATATTAACCCTGAAACACTAACAAACATATCAAGGTACCTAAAAAAACATAATATTTAAGCTCAAAGACTTGTACTAACTCATAAAACACTTAAAACATAAATAAATCACAAACTAATACAATTTTAGCCTAAACACATACCAAGTGATTGAATTAACGACTAAATACATATCAAACTACACCCTAAAATACAATGTAATTTGCACTTATCACATCCCTACACTTAAATGTTTGATTGTCGTCAAGAAAATAAAACAACAAACAATACAAAATCACAAAGCACACAATGCAATAATTGGACAATGACTTAAACTTCATGAAACAAATTTAGTTCTAAACACAATCGTTCAAGTTATTCCAAATCATTATCATGTAAAATCTACGTTTAGGAGCTTTGGACTAAACAAATGTCAAGTTTATTCACCTTTTCAATTGTACGCACACGTTAATAAATATTTGGTCATTCAAACTTTGTAACTAATCTTAAGGACGTTATCATGAAAAGTTAGGCTACTGCAAGTTCAATAGGTTTTTAATAGAAAACTTTTTTTATATGGAGGCAAACATTAGTGATGAATATCAATCTGATTACTCGACTAAGTCATGTTTTTATTAAGTTGCTTTGTTGAAACGTCATTATAACCTTTTGATGTAAAGGCACACATTTGTGATGCATGTCGATTTGATTAATTGACTACATCACGTTTTCAAAAATCTACTAGCTTTATTCATAACCCGAAGGTCAACGATATAGTTATTTATTTAAAATTTACAATCACACATTTTTTATTTAATGCCTACCTTGTGCTTCAGCTACTTATTTTCATGAAAAATTACTAGCTAAGCTACTTAGACGAAATACCTAAAATTGCGAATGAATGTAACAACTTATAGGGTGATAAACTAACACTAAATCCTAATTAACTTCCATATTTTAGCTGAAGAACTCAGATCGCTAATTTTGATCGAGCTAACAAATCTTCACAATCTAATATATTATGTTAAAAATTAAATCAATTTCATTCCCTCCAAGCCATCAATACATTCACACAGTTTATAATATGTAACCTAAACACACTAATATAACAATATGCAAAATTTAAACATAACAATATGCAAAATTCACACTTAAAGATAAACATATAACCCTCCCCATACTTGAATAACGCATTATCCTCAATTTGAGAAGGATACATACAAGCAAAAAAGGGGGAATGAAAAAATATATAGAAGGCAAAAGAACAAAATACTAAGAAAAATGAAAAAAAAGGGTTAAAACACGAAACCATCATGGTGACTGAGGTGGTGATATGTCAGAGGAGGAGACCAAGTGCGCTTGATGTCAAGCTGGATTCCTTATCTTATAATTGATTCAGAGAGATTAACAGAATTAGTAAGGCAATGCATTTCGAATCATTGATATTTATTTATAGAAATGAAACAACTTTAATTGCATAACAATTTAATTCTACCTTAAACATGCTAATTTATAGTCATTAGCTTGACCTTGAATCATTGGAAACTTATAAGGGATCAATTATGACCGACTTGCTTCCACCCTTTTCATTCAACATCAGTTTTGTAGCCTGTAAGTAAGATACAAATTGCAAAATGATCAGAAGAACAATATTGATAAAATTATGAAAACTAATTAAGTTCAATAATGTCCTTTTTCGAGTGAACTGTCAAAAAATAGGGAACAATAAAACTCCTTGGATCTTCCATGGAATCCAACAGGTTGCCCGGTACGATGGTGAGCTGCTTTGTTCTTCCTTAGTGACTCCCTTTTCTTCTTTTTCTTTAGCTTCATGAACGTAGACTTTCATAGCTTCTTCAAATTCGATGTATGTTGTCATCTATTCTTCTTCCTCATGCTCCTTTGAAGATTCGACATCATAAACTCATATGAATGGTATTCCTGGTGGGTAAGGCGGAGGAGGAACATAGGAAGGGTCTGGACCCTTCTTTTCTTTGTCCTTTTTCTGCTTCTCTTAGTCTTCTACAGAGTGGGTTTCAGTTGGTTTATCTATTGGTTCTCTTAACTCTTTCCTACTTCTAAGTATGATAACGTTAACTTGCTCTCTTGGATATACTTTCGTGTTGCTCGAAAGACTTCCCACACTTTTTGTAGATAACACATTGGCAAGTTGTTTCACTTCAACCTCTAGGTTGAGAATAAAAGAGGCACGAGTCCTTATTTCTTGGTTAATTTGCTCTTCTAACGTCATCTAGGCCTCATCCATAATTATAAGCTTGCCTATGATCTTGTCTAGTTTGGAATCATAGTCATTGTATTTATCCTATTGATATCCATTTGACCATTGATTTCTAAACTGAATCTTAGTATTGTTAGACCAATGAAAATTTGGGTGATTATGCCACCCTGATTGGTATGTGATGGAATAAGGATTGCTATTTCGCTGACCAACTTGTGCTCCATATTGTTATTTTCCCCTAAGAAGCAATTAGCTACGGTATAGCTCTTTTATTCACATGACTCATATTTGTGCTACATTGCTATGACCGGAGAGGAAGAGGTGGCTTTCAGGCTATTCAATTGCTTGGTTAGGTTGTCGATCTCATCCTACAATGTTGTTATTAAATTTGCAGCAATTATTCCTCCTAGGTCCTAAAAGGTTGACTACTATCTACTTCATTCTGATGTCCAAACACAACCAGTGTATGCAATATCTTCTAACAAATCTTGTGTTGTTTCAATTGTTTTCCTCATGAATGATCCTTCAATAGCTGCGTTTATTGTGCTTCCTTGTGGGTGGATTAACTCTAGTGTAGAAGGTTTGCAATAGGAATTTATTGGGTAGGTTATGATGAGGAAAACTCCTTTGTATCTCCTTATACCGCTCCCATGTTTCATATAAAGACTCCCTATCATTTTGCTAGAAATTGATAATTTCCTTTATTAGTCTTGTTTTGTAATTTAAAGGGAAATACTTATTTAGAAAAACTCCAACCAACTACTCCCAAGTTATGATATAGGATGGGTGAAAAGAATTCAACCAGGCCTTGGCTCAATCCCTAAGTGTAAAAAGAAAGAGCCTCCTCCTAATAACATCCTTCGATATCATAATCTATCGAAAGGTGTCACAAATTTCTAAGAAATTAGTTAAATGAGCATTGGGATCATCATTGGCTAACCCATATAATTGCACATTGGTTCGCAATATGTTTAGCAGTGATGGTTTGATCTTAAACGTATTCATTTGCACTGGTGGTTGTGTAATCCTTTGATGATGGGCATTGAGCTGTGGCCTCATCATCCATAAGGGTTCGTTGCTCTCTATGCTGTATTTCCTCCACCATCGTTCTTTCTATCTTTTTCACCATTCAACTCTTAAGATTCCCCATTGTTATCTGGTGATATCCAAGTTGATGTGTCGTATACTTTATATCCAACTTCTCTCTCATTATTTTTTTTCAAAAGATGGTGAAAAAAAGCCTTAGACTATAAGAGTTAAACTAATCTATACCATCTCGGCAATGGTGCCAAAAACTTAATCGTGTCGTTCGAGTTTTAAAATTTATAAGCCCTCAAATACCACAAACGCATGGGTCGTGACTGTAGTATAAGAGGTGTTGATCCCATGAGGAGGGCCCTAGCCTAATCGTAAGTCGTTTAAGGCTCAAAGAAAAGAATAAAAAGAAATAAAAACTAAACAAGTGAATATGGAAAGTAAATACAAGAAATTGAATGAAGAATTATGAAGTGGAAATTTCAACAAAACATGATTAAACTGAGCAGTCACACAGTTCACAATGGAAATCCATCAAGAGAGTTAATCAAGTTATGAGAGAGGGGATCATACCTATCATTAATGCTAATATAATAATTTATGTGTTTTCTAGGTGTCGGTTCTAGACAATCGTAGGGTTGATTACTCTCTCTTAAGTTATAACCATTAAACCATAAAACCTAATCGAATTATATAACTTACAATCTCTCAATTCACAAATTACCCACAATTCTAATTAGTTCTAAAGCTCTCTAATAAACAATTGAGTCTCGCACGAGATTTCTCTCTATGAAATTAATGATTAGATTGATTAAATGGTCAATTAGATTGCCTAACTCTCATTAATCCAATCTAATCACAATATCCAAACTAATAACATAAAATAACTAAATTAACATTAACTTAAAGTAAATTCCTAAAGGAGAGTTCAAAAAATTATAAACAACCCGAAATCCATTTCTATACAATCCATTTTAACTTTATACATTTAAATGAAAAAGGAAATGAAGAGAAAATGGAACTTAGGTTGGACAAATTGAGAAGGCAGTGACATCGGGATACCACTTGATCTAGGGAGCAGCAGTATCGGTATCCATTTCTCCTTCCTCCATCTTCCTTTTCTTCTTCTCTCTCTCTCTTCTTTTTCTCTCTCTTTAGGGTTTCCAAGAGTGGTTGAATGTAAAGCTCTCCTTTCTCTTCCACTTTATGTTCTTTTTATACTCTTTTATATTTTGGATAACCCTAGGGTTTTTTCGGGGTCTGAAAGGTCCAAAAAGTCCCTTAAAATATGAAGTTCGTGAGCGTTTGTGCGTTTGCCCAATGTAGGCCACAACTTTGGCTTATATTTGAGCCTTCTATCACGATCGTGGCATGCAGGCCACGATTGTGGGCCATTCACTAAGCTTTTTTCACGATCCCATAATCGTGGCATGCAAGCCACAATCGTAGGTGGAACCTAGAGTTTTTTTCCTACCATGGTTGTGGGTCTATGTTGTGGCCCAGATTCCCTCCAAAATTCCTCCACTCTTTGATATTGATCCTGAAACACTAGCAAACATATCAAGGTACCTAAAAAACATAATATTTAAGCTCAAAGACTTGTACTAACCCATAAAACACTTAAAACACAAATAAATCACAAACTAACATAATTTTAGCGTAAGAACATACCAAGTGATCGAATTAATGGCTAAATACATATCAAACTATGCCCTAAAACACAATGCAATTTACACTTATCACATCCCTACACTTAAATGTTTGCTTGTCCTCAAGCAAATAAAATAAAAAACAACACAAAATTATAAAGCACATAATGCAATAATGGGACAATGACTTCAACTTCATGAAACAAATTTAATTCTAAACACAATCATTCAAGTTATTGCAAATCATTAACATGAAAAATCTATGTCTAGGAGCTCTGGACTAAATATACATATTAATCAAGATCCAAATGTCAAGTTTATCCACCTTTTCAATTGTACACACACAATAATAATTATTTGGTCATTCAAACTTTGTAACTAATCTTAAGTACGTTTCATGAAAAGTTAGGCTATTGCATGTTCGGTAGGTTTTTATTAGAAAACTCTTTTTTAACATTTTGTAGACATAGACGTAGTCTTTTTAGACGTAGGCAAACATTGGTGATAAATATCGATCCGGTTACTCGACTAAGTCATGTTTTTATTAAGTTGTTTGATTGGAATGCCATTATAGCCTTTTGACACAAAGGTACACATTCGTAATGCATGTTAATCTGATTATTTGGCTACATCACGTTCTCAACAATCTACTAGCTCTATTCATAACACGAAGGCTAGCAGAATAGTTATTTATTTAAATTTTACAAACACACATTTTTTATTTAATGCCTAACTTATGCTTTAGCTACTCATTTTCATGAAAAAATACTAGCTAAGTTACTTATTCGAAAGGCCCAAAATTATAAATGAATGTGACAACTTATAGGGTGATAAACTAATACTAAACTCTAATTAACTTTCATATTTTAGTCAAAGAACTCAGATCACTAATTTTGAGCGAGCTAATGACTCTTCAAAATCTAATAGATTATGTTAAAAATTAAATCAATTTCATTCCATCTAAGCCATCGATACATTCACATAATTCGTAATATGTAACCTAAGCACACTAACATAACAATATGCAAAATTCACACTTAAAGAAAAACACATAACCCTCCCCACACTTGAACAAGACATTGTCCTCAATGTGAGAAGGATATATACAAGCATAAAAGGCGAAATGAAACAATATATGAAAGGCAAAACAACAAAATACTAACAAAAATGAAAAGAAAAGTATTAAAACATGAAACCATTATGGTGACTGAGGTGATGATGTGTCGGAGGAGGAGACCAAGTGCGCTTGATGTTGAGCTAGCTTTCCTATATTATAATTGATTTAGAGAGAGTAAGAGAATTAGTAGGGCAATGCATTCCGAATCATTGATATTTATTTATGGAAATGGAACAACTTTAATCGCATAACGATTTAATTCTACCCTAAATATGCTAATTTATGGTCATTAGCTTGACCTTGTATCATTGGAAACTTGGAAGGGGTCAATTATGAGCGAATTGCTTTTCTCTTTTCATTCAACATCAGTTTTGTAGCCTATAAGTAAGCTAAAAATTGAAAAATGGTCAGAAGCACAATATTAATAAAATTATGAAAACTAATTAAGTTTAGCAATGTCCTTTTTTTAAGAGAACTGTTAACAAAATAGGGAACAATAAAACTCCCCGGATCTTTTATAGAATCCAACAGGGTGCCTGGTAAGAGGGTGAGCTGCTTTTGTTCTTTTTTAGTCACTCCCTTTTCTTCTTTTTCTTTAGCTTCATGGACATAGACTTTCATATCTTCTTCAAACTCGATGTATGTTGTCATCTATTCTTCTTCCTCATGCTCCTTTGAAGATTTGTCATCATTAACTCATATGAATGGTATTTTTGGCGGGTAAGGCAGAGGAGGAACATAGGAAGGGTCCTCATTCCTTTCTTCGTCCTTTTCTTGCTTCTCTTGGTCTTCTACATAGTGGGTTTCAGCTGGTTTATCTGTTGGTTCTCTTAACTCTTTCCTACACCTAAGTGTGATAGCCTTAACTTGCTCTCTTGGATATACTTTCATGTTGCTCGAAAGACTTCCCACACTTTTTGTAGATAACACAATGGCAAGTTGTTTCAGTTGAACCTCCAGGCTGAGAATAAAAGAGGCATGAGTCCTTGTTACTTGGTCAATTTGCTTTTCTAACCTCTGTTGGGCCTCATCCATACTTATAAGCTTGTCTATGATCTTGTCTAGTTTGGAATCATAGTCATTGTATTTATCCTATTGATATCCATTTGATCCTTGATTTCTAAACTGAATCTCATTATTGCTAGACAATGAAAATTTAGGTGATTATGCCACCTCGACTGGTAATAAGGATTGCTATTTTCCTGACCAACTTGTGCTCTGTCAAAGTTGAATTGTTCCATGTTGTTGTTTTCCCTTAACAAGCAATCGGCTATGATATAGCTCTCTTGTTCACATGACTCATTTTTGTGCTACATTACTATGACTGCAGAGGAAGAGTTTGGCTTTTAGGTTATTCAATTGCTTGGTTAGGTTGTCGATCTCATCCTACAATGTTGTTATTAAATTTGCAGCAATCATTCCTACTGGGTCCCAAAAGGTTGACTACTGTCTACTCCATCCTGATGTCCCAAGACAACTAGTGTATGCCCTGATGTCCCAAGACAACTAGTGTATGCCATATCTTCTAACAAATTGTGTGCTGCTTTAATTGTTTTTCTCATGAATGATCCTTCAGTAGTTGCGTCTATAATGCTCCTTGTGGGTGGATTAAATTCAGTGTAGAAGGTTTGCAATAGGAATTTGTTGGGTAGGTTATGGTGAGAATAACTCCTTTGAAACTCCTTATATCGCTCCCATGCTTCATATAAAGACTCCCTGTCATTTGCTAGAAATTGATAATTTCCTGTATTAGTCTTGTTGTCTTGTTTAGAGGAAATTACTTATCTAGAAAAACTCCAACCAAATACTCCCAAGTTATGATGTAGGATGGGTGAAAAGAATTCAACCAGGCATTGGTTCAAACCCTAAGTGTAAAAAGAAAGAGCCTCCTCCTAATAGCATCCTCCAACATCCTAATATATCAAAAGTTGTTGCAAATTTCTTAGTTAAGTGAGCATTGGGCTCATCATTGGTTAACCCGTATTGACTGCGCGTCATTACGCTAGTCAAAATAAAATAACTATAGCAGTGGTAAGTCTAGGTCGATGCCACAGAGAGTGTGTGTAAAGTTTATGAAATGAAATTAAACGGTGTTTACACTTAACGAGGGGTTTTGGATTTTCCAAAGAAGAAAATAAAATGAAACTAACTAATAAAAACCAATTAAAGAAAACATGAAAAAATGATAAATGTGGGGAATTCGGTAGGGATCCGATTCTTTGGTTCAATCTCGGCCTACACCCTGGCTAAACATATTTTATTAATCTGTTGTTCTTTAACCTCTTCTAACAACTATTAATCGTGGGTTAAAAATTAACCCGAGTTTTCCCTTAGGTTTTGTTTAATCAAGATATGATCGTTAAATAAACCTAACCACCGAACAACCTAGGATACGATCTCTAGATTTAATTAGCCAGTAGCATTACGAATTAGGAAAACCGATTAATCAAGGCAACAACCACATACAATGCGTCATTCAACCTAGGTCATATTATCCCTAATGATTACGAATCATTAGTCGCTACACGTGAATTACAACATAACAATTACGGATTATATCGAAATTCTAGCAATGGATTTGAAATTAACGATTTAATGAATGCATTAAAATCATCAATTCACAATACCCAACGGGTTCGTACACAAATAATCAAATAATAACGAAAATCTGATTATCCATACACAAAAACCAATTTAATCAACATAGGATAATACAATCAATTCCTAATAAGAGAAAGAAACAACAAAATAAAAAATACTTAACCCGGGTCATCGATGTCAATGTCACCTCTGAACCAGAGTCGGGATGCCTAGCCCTTAATGGATCTTTCCCGAAAAAATGCTTCAGCCCCTATTTTATTCCCTAGCCAAAACTCCCTAATTAAATCTTAATTTGTTTCAGCATATTTTATTAATTTGTTGTTCTTTAACCTCTCCTAGCAACTATTAATCGTGGGTTACAAATTAACCCAAAATTTTCCTTAGGTTTTGTTTAACTAAGATACGATCGTTAATTAAATCTGACTACCGAACAATCTAGGATACGATCTCTAGATTTAATTAGGTAGTAGCATTACAAATTAGGAAAATCGAGTAATCAAGGCAACAACCACATAAAATGCATCATTTAACCTAGGTCATATTATCCTTAATGATTACGAATTATCAGTCGCTACACATGAATTTCAACATAACAATTATGGATTATATCGAAATTCTAGCAATGGGTTTGAAATTAACGATTCAATAAACGCATTAAAATCATCAATTTATAATACCCAACGGGTTCATACACAAATAACCGAATGATAACGAAAATCTGATTATCCACACACAATGCCCAAATCAATTAATGTAGGATAACACAATCAAATCCTAATGAAAGAAAGAAACGAAAAAATACTTAACCCAGATCGTCGGCATCGGTGTCACCTCCAAATCGGTGTCGGGATGTTTAGCCCTTCATGAGTCTTTATGAAAAAAATGCTTTAGTCCCCACGACAATCCCTAGCCGAAATCTCCTTTGGTTCAGCCCATTTGTGCAGCTCTCACTGATTCTTCTCTGCCTCGATTGTAGATTGATTTGACAATTAAAGATTGGGGTTTAATGTTGTTCCACGCAGCTGCTCATTGTTCCTGCTTGATTTATTCTATTGCTTCTCTAAGGCGCCGGCTGCTCTTCCCCCTCTTCACGCAGCCAAGCCGCAACCCAGCCTCCACGATTGCGCAGCGCCGCACTGCCTTTTTTTCTCTACTGTCGCCTGCCAAGACAATTTAAGTTGTCCCTTTTAAAACCTTCAGCCGCTTGAGTGCTGCCCTTTTTCGTAAAAATGCACAACATAATGCTCTCCTTAAATTCCTTGCTCACGCCTCTCCACTGCGTTTTGAATAAAACGCATATGTGTTTTGCGTATTCTTCAGTTGCTCATGGTGTGACTCACTACCTTGCTTCTGCGTTTTGTTCTTCTTCCCACGCCTGCTTGTGTCATTTTACATTTTCTGATGCATGCTTCTTTGCTTTCCATTTTTCTTTTCTTTTATCATTATTTTTTTCTTCTTCCTTCATAAAGTCAAGCAAAAATAAATATTCGAAAAATGATCCATATATAGTGCTTTTGACTCATTTTAATTTCTTTACTTCCAAATTGTACCTAAGATCAAATATGAATTAAAGTGAATATCTTAAGCATTTTTGTATCATTAATAGCTAATTGTAAATAATTAAATATATAAACAATTATATTTGAACTTCCTTCTATTTATCTGTATACAAAAATAAATAACACATAATTTCAGTATACAATAACAACAATTCTCAATTCCAACAATCACAAAATATTCATAATTTCATTTCTATTTTAATAATAACTAACAATTTCTAATCATAACAATCACAAAATAATCATAATTTCATTTCCAATTTACAATAATTTCAAATTCTAGGTTTCTAACAATCACAAAACCTTCATAATTTTATTTTGATTTCATTCCATTTACAACAATTCCCAATTCTAACAATCACAAAACAATCATAATTTCATTTACATTTACAACAATTTCCAATTCTAAGTTTCTAACAATCACAAAACTTTCATAATTTTATTTCCATTTCATTCCATTTACAACAATTTCCAATTCCAACAATCACAAAACATTCATAATTCTATTTCCATTCCAACAATAACCAACAATTTCTAATCCTAACAATAAAAAACAATCATAATTTCATTTCCATTTACAACAATTTCCAATTCTAACACAAAACAATGATAATTTTATTTCCATTTCCTTCCATTTACAACAATTTCTAATTCTAACAATCACAAAATATGTATAATTTCATTTCCATTTCCAACAATTTCCAATTCTAATAATCACAAAACATTCATAATTTCATTTTCATTTACAATAATTTCTAACAATTTCCAATTCCAACAATCACAAACCAATCATAATTCTATTTTCAATTACAACAATTTCCAATTCTAACAATCACAAAACAGTCATAATTTTATTTCCATTTCCTTCTATTTTCAACAATTTCTAATTCAAAAATTCACAAAACAATCATAATTCCATTTCCATTTATAACAATTCCAAATTACAACAATCACAAAGTAATCATAATTCCTTTCCATTTTCTTTCATTTCTAATTCCAACAATCACAATTCCATTTCCATTTCCTTGAATTTCTAATTCTAACAATCACAAAACAATTGTAATTCCATTTCCATTTCCTTTCATTTCCAATTCCAACAATCACAAAACAATCATAATTCCCTTTCCATTTCCTTCCATTTATAACAATTTCCAATTCCAACAATCACAAAATAATCATAATTCCATTTCTATTTCCATTCATAATTCCAATTAAATTTTCAATAATTTCCAATTTCATTTCCAACAATTTCAATTCAAAGTTTGAAAAATGAGGATCAAGTTGAAGGGTATGATATGATTTACATAATTGGCAAATAATGCATGACATATCTTATATAATTGTTCATACACATATATTCATAACATGATCATCAAGTTGAAAGATTAATTCATAACATAAGATCAAGTTGAAGGATATAACTTTTTTGGATTTTTTTCCTTATTTAAACCTTTGAATCTTCTTTTCATTTTTAACAAACCATAAATTATATACACTATTTCATATTTCGTTCTTAAATATATATGTTGCTTTTACAATTTTTAATTGACATTAATAAATGTTAGTATAAATGATTGGAATCTACAAGTCTACAACATATTCACAATTTGACAACAAAAAGTTCTTTTCGAATACATTCATTACATCACTTCTTTATACTCAACCAATTTTTTTCCTAAATGAGTAAATTCAAGACCAAGTGTTAAAAATAAATTACCATTTCACAAATATTAACAATGTATCAATTAATGATTTAAGTTTTTACATTTTACAAAATTTGATTATAAATTTTATAATTTGATTATCAATTTTACATTTGATTATTAATTTTACATTTAGGTTTAAATGTTAATTATCAACTTTCAATTTTAATAATCAACCGTGCATAATACATAATTACATACTAACCCTATTTTACAATTCCATTTTCAATTTCAATTCTAATTTTCACATCAGAAATTCAGAACAAAATAACAAAACCCCACGGTATTCAAGCCAACAATTTCAACTTCAACAATTCCATTCCAAAATCAAATTCAAACCAATCACTTTACATACACACAAATCCAATATCCAATATCTAATATCGTAAGCAATTTCATTCCAAAACAAATCCAAAACAAAACAATCATTAATCCAAAACCATGACAACAACTTCAACCTCCACCCACCGACAGCCAAGCCAACTCCTAAATTCATCAACACAAATCCAAATCCAATCCAATCCATAACACAAATATAATTACCAGCAATTTTTGGAAACAACAAACAACAAAGAACAAAAACATAATTAATAGACCCTAAAAAAATTTTGAAACTTGGCTTTGGGTTTCTGGGTTGTCCACTTTCACAGACGCGTAGGGGGTTGGTGACTCGGTTGTGCGGTGGTGCGGAGACGACGTGTTGTGGACCTTGTGGTGATGTGGTGGATCTTCAAGGGACGTCAAACACAAACCTAGATCGTGACTCCGACGAGGATGAGGCGAGGAGGAGAGTGATACAAGCACTGGGGAAGGCCAGAGGAGACAACAGGAGAAGAGAGGAAGTGATGGCAGTGATGAGACAACCCAGATGGCAACGAGAGAGAGGTGAGAGCAAGAGAGTGAGAGAGATAGGGTGAGACTTGAGAGACAGCATTCGGGGTCGGGGGATTAGGTTAGGTTTTTTGGGTTAAAATTTTTCAAATTTGCAAAAAAGTCCTCAAACTTTCCCATTTTTCTAGATCTAGCCAGCATTTTTTGGTATGTTGGGTACCGGTTAATACCTAAAGAAAAACTCGATATTAGTTGGTATTTTTGGCTAGTATCGAGGATAGGTTTCACCGTACCATTATCCGAATGGTACGGTACCTTCTGGCCGATACCGGTCGATACGGTACGGATCTCAAATCTCTAGCGTAAAGTAGAAGACGCATCATTTTGGACATCACAGGGCAACAATGAAGAACCCAAAAAATTAAATGCCAAGAAGATCTAGAAAAGAAGATAATGGAGAAAATACATCATAGAAAGCAAATGACCCTTGTTAGACCCTGGACTTTTCTTTAATTTTTATTTAGTTTGTTATTTATTTTCTTAGAATTTAGTCCATTAAATTAGCAAGCATGAATAGAAATTAGAGTTATTAAATGGAGAATATTGGAATTAAATTAGAGTATAGTATGGTAATTAAATAGCCTAAGGAATAAGGGGACTTAGGTTAAGTGAAAGAAGGGTAAAATGGGAAGACTAAAGGAGAGGAGGGTTATCTTTGGAAGAACAAGACCAAAATAGGGATATTTTTGGAAGAACAAGATCAAAAACGGGTCTTGTTTAAGAAAAAGAAGAGAAGAGTAAAGCGTGAGAAAGAAAGAAAGAAGGGAAGAAAATTGTGGGAAGTTAGAGAAGAAGGAGAGAGAAGAAGAAAAGGAGAAATCAAGCTTGTTAGAGGTAAGTTTCATCGTCTTCTTGCTTGATAGAAAAACAAAGGGAATTAAGAGAGAAAGAGTTTGTGTAAGAAGAAAGAAGTGAAACCCTAGTTGGGTATTGTGGATTCCTAAACTAGGCTTTGGTCTTGCTAGCCTAGATGAACTATGGGAAGGATAAGTTAGAGCTTAATTTCTCATTTTATGATTTTTGAATTTTTATGGAATATTGATTTGAATGAGAACTTGGTTTAGGAAACCAAGGAAACTCAATCCAAGAGCAAGAGGAAAGGCAAGCTTGACTTAGATTTTGCAAGCTAATTGAGGTGGGTAATGTATTTATAGTTATTGTGTGATTGGGAGAATTCTTGCCTATGTGTGTGTATATCTAAATTGCTTGATTTTTTTAAATTGTTGTGAAGATTTGATAATGCATGATGATTTGTCATTAGGTAATACCTTGAAAGAGTTTATAACCTTTTGTCTAAATGAAAAGAAGATAAAGCATATGATTAAATGATTTGAGCATGAATATGTGCTTTTGTTTAGGCAAGAGTAGAACCATTTCGTTCGTCACATGCACTTTGACTAAAGCCTTCTCCCGGCTGCCCACTTGTGGCATATCAGCTCCAAAATATGGACTCTTTTCATTCATGGTGTAAACTTCAGTTTCTCCATTTTTTTTCCATGGAAACCTCAAGCCATTTGTTATGCATTGCATTTGATTTGTGAACATGATGAATAATTGAGTGTTGTGCATGGATGGTAGGATATATGGTGATGAAATGCCTAACTTTGAGTTTTGGAATTAGAATTGAGAGTGTTTGAATTGCTAAATATATATATATATAATTTGTGGCTAGCTACCGATGGTTATAAATATATTAGCCACTGAGCTTTGTAGCTCAACCCACTTTTTTTCACTCTTCAAGAGTAGGACAAGAAGATCGTTGATCCTTGCAAGGATTCGGAAACTTCAAGATAGTTAGAGACTTTTGTACTAAGTTAGTAACCATTTTGGATAGCTTTATAGGCATATCAACATTGAGCATCCTTATGTATTTTGTTTAAGTTAGTGTTATGTATGATGATATGTAAGTGAAGCTTGTATGAACTCTCTTTAGATTTATTAATGCAATGAAGAATTGAAGTTTCTTTTGAGTATGTCTATATTTATCTTGTGGATAAGTTTGGATGGTTAAAATTGAATGTATATGTGAGTATAGAATTTTTGTGATTGATGTTAGGTTTTTAGGTTTTGGAATTAAAGGTTTCGTCACGACGAACTCCTTCCAAAAGGTCCATGGAGATAACTCCATGGTTTTGTCACGGTGAACCTACCCCTGCCACACTGAATTTCTTATAAACCTGATGCTTTCCATTTTCCTCCGCACCATCCTTACCCGACTGTCGTGAATCGAACCTCAGGATAGGTATCGAGACCCAGGTCCAACATTGTTTGGTATCAGAGATGTAGTTGGACTCCGAAAACAGGATCCAACAACCCTTATGGAATTTACGAGCCTAGGGTTCAATACCTATTATCAAGGAATTTCACGATCACCAGTGTAAGTGATACACAATTTTTTTAAATGGATGGTGAAGGCACAATTTGGATGGGGAAATAATCATCCTTATTTGAATACTTACAATCCGAGGTCGCAGAACCACTCAAATTTCTTTTGGTCGAACAATGTAAGAACTCAAATGGGAATTCAAGGTCCGCCAGGATTTCAACAAGATGAATCTATTTCATGGGATTCAAAATTGGACAGGATCATAGACAAGATTATAAGTATGGATAAGGCCCAAAAGAGTCTAGAAGGGAAGTTTGAAGAAGCAATGGAAGACCATCCCCCCTTTTTATTCACAACCTATAAGTTAGGCCAACTTACGAATGAATTTTTTAAGGGAAGTGTGGAAAGCTTTTTGAGCAACATAGGAGTAAATCTAAGAGAGCGATTTAAGGCTATTACACTTAAGAGTGAGAAAGAGCAAAAAGCACCAGCAGAAAAACAAGCTGAATCCCACCTTGTAAAAGACCAAAAGAAGAAGAAAGAGGATGAAGAAAAGATGGAAGACCTGCCATACATTCCTCCTATGCCTTATCCACCAATAATGTAACACCCCACTCCCGATTGACCCGAACCCGATATCGATGATGATATCCGAATCCGTGCCCCGCGAGGGTGGTGTGCTACATCACTAAACAATCAAAAGTCGGTATAAATTTTTTTCCTCTTACGAATACGTGCAAATCAATAATCACAAATTTGGGCCCACTTTTATTCAGAAACATTTCGTTTCCAAGAGTTGCTCAATTTTTTTTTATACTAGAATTTCGATTAGCTCAATCCGACAACAAAACATAGTACACTTTAATCAATTTCTTTTGCAAAACCCCTTTTTTTGTTTATACGGAAAGTTGTACACAAATAAAATACGCAGATACACAAAATACAATGATTTGTAAAAAACAAATACAATTCAGTGCAAAAATAAAGAGACACAATGCAGACGCGAACTGATCCCGACCTCTTCTTTCTCTCACATGCAATATATATACTCCCGTTGCCTACCGGGGTAT
>JAOQMP010070840.1:0-21505 GCA_027563575.1 Erythroxylum pedicellare | reverse complement strand
GCCGTAGCACTGACCGTGGAAATATGCGGTCATACTCGGTCGAGGAAAAATCAGTGCAAACGAACCGCAGTCGGTCAAGATTTGTCAGTTTTGTATCGAAAACTTGCTGACTATAGTCTTGCCCCCAAGATCGGCACCGTCGATAGACCAAGTCGGCGACGTGGCATTTGGCGCGGCCATATGCGGTCATACTCGGTCGTGGGGCAAACAAGCCCTAGTGGGTCACGAATTGTCAGTTTGTCATCGAAAACTTGCCGATTATGGTCCTTCCCTCATGAATAGCACCGTCAGGAGACAAGGTCAGGGCCGTGGTACTTGGCCCGGCCATATGTGGTCATACTCGATCGTGGAAAATTCAGTGCAAAAAAGCCTTAGTCAGTCACGAATTGTAAATTTGTCATCTAAATTTTCCTGATTATAGTCTTTCCCTCATGACCAGCACCGTCGGGAGGCCAGGTTGGGGCCGTGGCAATTGCTGTGGCTATATTAAGTCGTACTCGATCGTGGAAAAATCATTGTAAACAATCCCCAGTCGGTCACAAATTGTCAGTTTGTCATAAAAAACTTGCCGATTATCGTCTTGCCCACATGAATGGCACCGTCGGGAGACCAGGTCGGGGTAGTGGCACTTGGCGCGACCATATGTAGTTATATTCGATTGTGGGAAAATCAGTGCCAACAGTCTCCAGTTGGTCACAAATTGTCAATTTATCATCAAAACTTGCAGGTTATAGTATTGCCCCCATGATCGGTACCATCGGGAGACCAGGTCGGGGACGTGGCTCTTAGCGTGGCTATATGCGGTCATACTCGATCGTTGGAAAATCAGTGCAAAGAATCCCTAGTTGGTTACGAATTGCCAGTTTGCCACCGAAACTTGCAGATTATAGTCTCGCCCTTACGAACGGCACCGTCGGGAGACTAGGTCGGGGCCGTGGCACTTGGCACGACCATATGCAGTCATACACGATCGTGGGAAAATTAGCGCAAACAAGCCCCAGTCGGTCACGAATTGTAAGCTTGTCATTGAAACTTGACAATTATAGTCTTGCCCCCATGATGGGCACCGTTAAGAGACCAAGTCAAGGCCGTGGCATTTGGCATGGCTATATGCGGTTATAATCGATCGTGGAAAAATCAGTGCAAACAATCCCTAGTCGGTGACGAATTGCCAGTTTGTCATCGAAACTTGCATATTATAGTCTTGCCCCCAGGAACGACACCGTCGGGAGACCAGGCATATGCGGTCATACTCGATCGTTGGAAAATTAGGGCAAACATGCCCCAGTCGGTCATAAATTGTAAGTTTGTCATCGAAAACTTGCCGATTATAGTCATGCCCCCCTGACCGGCACCGTCGGGAGACCACTACTGCGGCCATATGCGATCATACATGGTCGTGGGAAAATCAGTGAAAACAATCCCCAGTCGGTCACGAATTGTCATTTTGTCATAAAAACTTGGCGATTATGGTGTTGCCCCCATGAACGGCATCTGCGATAGACCAGGTCGGGGACGTGGCACTTGGCGCGGCCATATGCGGTTATACTCGGTCGTGGAAAAATTAATGCAAACAAGCCCCAGTTGGTCACGAATTGTCAGTTGGTCATCGAAAACTTGCCAATTATAGTCTTGCCCCCTGAATAGCACCGTCAGGAGACAAGGTCAGGGCCGTGGCACTTGGCACGGTCATATGCAGTCATACTCGATCGTGGGAAAATCAGTGTAAAAAAGCCCCAGTCGGTCACGAATTGTAAGTTTGTCATCGAATTTGCCGATTATAGTCTTGCCCCCTTGACCAACACTGACGAGAGGCCAGCTTGGGATCGTGGTAATTGCCGTGGTGATATGTTGTCGTACTCGATTATGGAAAAATTTGTGCAAACAATCCCTAGTTGGTCACGAACTGTCAGTTTGTCATCAAAAACTGGCCGATTATCATCTTGCCTACATGAACAGCACCGTCGGGAGATCAAGTCGGGGTAGTGGCACTTGGCGCGACCACATGCGGTCATACTCGGTCGGGGGAAAATTAGTGTAAACAATCCCCAATCGGTCACGGATTGTCAGTTTGTCATCGAAATTTGCAGATTATAGTCTTGCCCCCATGACCAGCACCGTCGGGAGACCAAGTTGGGGTCATGGCTCTTGGCGCAACCATATGTGGTCATCCTCCATCGTTGGAAAATCAGTGCAAAGAATCCCCAGTCAGTCATGAATTGTCAGTTTGCCATCGAAACTTGCAGATTATAGTCTTGCCCCTATGAATGGCACCGTCGGGAGACCAGGTCGGGGTCGTGGCACTTGGCGCGACCATACGCAGTCATTCTCGATCGTGGGAAAATTAACACAAACAAGCCCCAGTCGGTCACGAATTGTAAGCTTGTCAACGAAACTTGACAATTATAGTCTTGCCCCCATGACCGGCATCGTTAGGAGACCAGGTCAGGGTCGTGGCACTTGGCATAGCTATATGCGGTCATACTCGATCGTGGGAAAATCAGGGCAAACAAGCCCCGGTCGGTCAGCAATTATCAGTTTGTCATCGAAAACATGGCAATTATAGTCCTGGCCCTATGATCGACACCGTCGGGAGACCACTGCCGCAGCCATATACAGCCATACTCGATTGTGGAGAAATCACTGCAAACAAGCTCCAGGAAGTTATAAACTGTCAGTTTGTCATCGAAACTTGCTAATGATAATCTTGCCCCCATGACCGGCACCGTCAGGAGACCAGGTTGGGGCCATGGCACTTGGCCCAGCCATATGCGGTCATACTCAGCTGTGGGAAAATTATTGCAAACAATCCACAGTCGTTCTCGAATTGTCAGTTTGTCATCGAAACTTGCAGATTATAATCTTGCACCCATGAACGGTAACGTCGGGAGACCAGGTCGGGGCCGTGGCACTTGCGCAGCCATATGTGGTCATACTCAGTCGTGTGAAAATCAGTGCAGACAAGCCCCATTTAGTCACAAATTATAGCCTTGCCCCCATGACCGGCACCGTCGGGAGACCAGGTTGGGGCTATGTCACTTGGCGCGGCCATATGCGATAATACTCGGTCGTGGAAAAATCAGTGCAAACAAGCCCCAGTCGGTTATGAATTGTAAGTTTGTCATCGAAAACTTGCCGATTATAGCCTTCCCTCATGACTAGCTCTGTCGGGAGACCAGGTTGGGGCTGTGGCACTTAGAGCGATCATATCCGGTCAGACCCGGTTGTGGGAAAATCAGTGCAAACAATCCCTAGTTGGTCACGAATTGTCAGTTTGTCATGAAAACTTGCAAATTATAGTCTTGCCCCCATAAACGGCAACGTAAGGAGACCAGGTCGGGCTGTGACACTTAGTGCGGCCATAAGCGGTCATACTCGTTTGTCGAAAAATCAGTGTAAACAATCCCCAGTCGGTCACGAATTTTTAGCTTGTCATCGAAACTTGCAGATTATAGTCCTTCCCCTAGGAACGACACCGTTGGGAGACCAGGATGGGGCCGTGGCGCTTGGTGCAGCCATATGCAGTCATACTCGATCGTTGGAAAATCAGTGCAAACAATCCCCAGTCGGTCACGAATTCCTCGTTTGTCATCGAAACTTCCAGATTATAGTCTTGCTCCCATGAATGTCACCATTGGGAGACAAGGTCGGGGCTGTGGCACTTGGCACGGCCATATGCAGTAATACTCGGACGTGGGAAAATCAGTGCAAACAAGCCGCAGTCGGTTACGAATTGTAAGTTTGTCATCAAAAACTTGCCGATTATAGCCTTTCCCTCATGACCAGCACTGTTGGGAAACCAGGTCGAGGCCGTGGCACTTAACACGACTATATGTGGTCATACTCCGTCGTGGGAAAATCAGTGCAAACAATCCCTAGTAGGTCACGAATTATCAGTTTTTTATCAAAACTTGCAGATTATAGTCTTGCCCCATGAACGGCATCGTAGGGAGACTAGGTCGGGGCCGTGGCACTTGACGCGGCCATATGCGGTCATGCTCGGTTGTGGGAAAATTAGTGCAAACAATTCCCAGTCAGCCACGAATTGTCAATTTGTCATCAAAACATGCAGATTATAGTCTTGCCTCCATGAACGGTAACGTAGGGAGACTAGGTCGAGGCCGTGGCACTTGGCTTGACCATAAGCGGTCATACTCAGACTTGGGAAAACCAGTTCAAACAATCTCCAGTCGGTCACGAATTGTCAGTTTGTCATTGAAACTTGCAGATTATAGTCTTGCCCCTATGAACGGCACCTTTGGTAGACCAAGTCGGGAACGTGGCATTTGGCGCGGCCATATGTGGTCATACTCGGTCGTGGGAAAATTAGTACAAACAAGCCTCAGTCGGTCACAAATTGTCAGTTTGTCATCGAAAACTTGCCGATTATAGTCTTGCCCCTATGAATAGCACCCTTGGGAGACAAGGTCGGGGCCGTGGCACTTGCCATGACCATGCGGTCATACTCGATCGTGGAAAAATCAGTGCAGAAAAGCCCCAGTCGGTGATGAATCGTAAGTTTGTCATCGAAAATTTGTCGATTATAGTCTTGCCCCCTTAACCAGGATTATCGGGAGACTAGTTTCGAGCCGCGACAATTACCGTGGCCATATGCGGTCGTACTCGATCGTGGGAAAATCTGTGTAAACAATCCCTAGTCGGTCACGAATTGTCAGTTTGCCATCAAAAACTTGCCGATTAAAGTCTTGCCCCTATGAACGGCATCGTCGGTAGACCATGTCGGGGTATTGGAACTTGGTGCAGCCATATGCGATCATACTCGGTCCTATGAAAATTAGTGCAAACAATCTCCAGTCAGTCACGAATTGTCATTTTGTTATCGAAACATGCAGATTATAGTCTTGCCCATATGAACAGCATTGTAGGGAGACCAGATAATGGAAAAATCAGTGCAAACGATCCCCAGTTGGTCACAAATTGTAAGTTTGTCATCGAAACTTTCATATTATAGTCTTGTCCCCATGACCGGCATCATTGGGAGATCAGGTCAGGGACGAGCCAATTGTCGTGGCCACATGCGGTCATACTCGTTCGTGGGAAAATCAGGGCAAACAAGCCCCAGTCGGTCACGAATTGTCAGTTTATCATCGAAAACTTGCTTATTATAGTCGTGCCCTATAACCGGCACTGTCTGGAGACCACTGTCGTGGCTATACTCGGTCATGGGAAAATCATTTCAAACAAGCCCCAGTCAGTTACAATTTGTCCTTTTGTCATTGAAACTTGCTGATTATAGTCTTGCCCCCATGATCACCACCGTCGGGAGACCAGGTCAGGGTACCGCGACCATATGCGGTCATACTCGATCGTGGGAAAATCTGTGCCAAAAATCCCCAGTCCGTCACGAATCGCCAGTTTGTCATCAAAAACTTGCCGATTATAGTGTTGCCTCCATAATCAGCACCGTCGGAAGACCACTGTCGCGGCCATATTCGATCATACTAGGTTTTGGGAAAATCAGTGCAAACAATTCCTAGTCGGTCATGAATTGTCAGTTTGTCATCGAAAATCAGTGCAAACAAGCCCCAGTCTGGAGACCACTATCGCGGCTATACGCGGCCATACTCGATCATGGGGAAATTACTACAAATAATCCCCAGTCGGTCACGAATTGTTAGTTTGTCATCGAAACCTTCAGATTAGAGTCTTGCGCTTATGACCGGCACCGTCGGGAGACCAGAACGGGGCCGTGGCACTTGCTTCGACCATAGGCAGTCATACTTGATCATGGGAAAATTACAGCAAAAAGTCCCCAGTCGATCACGAATTGTCAGTTTGTCATCGAAACCTTCAGATTATAGTCATGCCCCTATGACTGGCATCGTCGTGACACTTGTGACGGCCATACGCGGTCATAGTCACTCGTGGTAAAATCAGTGCAAACTAGCTCTAGTCAGTCTTGAATTCTCAGTTTGTCATTGAAAATCGCTGTAAACAAGCCCCAGTCGAAAGACCACTGCCGCGGCCGTACACGACCATAGTCGATTATGGGAAAATTAGTGCAAACAATCCCCATTCGGTCATGAATTGTCAGTTTGTCATCGAAACTTGCATATTATAGTCTTGAACCCATGATGGGCACCATCGGGAGACCAGTTCGAGGCCGTGGCATTTGCCACTGTCATACTCGGTAGTGGGAAAATTAGTGGAAACAAGCCCCAGTCGGTCACAAATTGTAAATTTGTCATCGAAAACTTGTTGCGGCCATATGTGGTCATACTGGGTCGTCGAAAAATCAGTGCAAATAATCCCCGGTCTACCACGAATTGTTAATTTGTCATCGAAACTTACAGATTATAGTTTTTCCCCCATGACCGGCACCGTTGGGAGACCAAGTCAGAGCCATGGCACTTGGCGCGGCCATATGTAGTGATACTCTGTCGTGCGAAAATCATTGCAAACAATCCCCAGTCGGTCACGAATTGTAAATTTGTCACCGAAACTTGCCGATTATAGTCTTGCCCCAATAAACAGCACCGTCAGGAGACTAGGTCAAGATCATGGCACTTGATACTGCCATATGTGTTCATATTCCGTCGTGGAAAAATCAGTGCAAACAATCCCCAGTCGGTCACAAATTGTAAATTTGTCATAGAAAACTTGTCGCAGCCATATGCGATCATACTGGGTCGTCAAAAAATCAGTGCAAACAATCCCCGGTCTTCCACGAATTGTCAGTTTGTCATCAAAATTTGCAGATTATAGTCTTGCCCCCATGATTGGCACCGTTAGGAGACCAGGTCAGGGCCATGGCACTTGGCGCGGCCATATGCGGTCATACTCCGTCATGGGAAAATCAGTGCAAACAATCCCCAGTCGGCCACAAATTGTAAATTTGTCATCGAAACTTGCCGATTATAGTCTTGCCCCCATAAACGGCACCGTCAGGAGACTAAGTCAAGGCCGTGGCATTTGACGCTTCCATATGTGGTCATACTAAGTCGTGGGAAAATTAGTGCAAACAATCCCCAGTCGGTCATGAATTGTCAGTTTGTCATCAAAACTTGCAGATTATAGTCTTAACCCCATGATGAGCACCGTCGGGACACCAGTTCGAGGCCGTGGCATTTACCGCGGTCATACTCGGTAGTGGGAAAATTAGTACAAACAAGCCGCAGTCGGTCACCAATTGTAAGTTTGTTATCGAAAACTTTTCGCGGCCATATGCGGTCATACTAGGTCGTCGAAAAATCAGTGCAAACAAGCTCTAGTCAGTGACAAATTGTAAGGTTGTCATTGAAACTTGCAGATTATAGTCTTGCCCTTATGACCGGCACCGTCGAGAGACCAGGTCGGGGCTGTGGCGCTTGCTGCGACCATAGGCAGCCATACTCGATTATGGGAAAATCAATGCAAACAACCCCAGTCGGTCACAAATTGTCAGTTTGTCATCGAAACCTTCAGATTGTAGTCTTGCCCCTATGAACTGCACCGTCGGGAGGCTAGGTCGAGGCCGTGCGACTTGGCGTGACCATATGCGGTCATACTCGCTCGTCGGAAAATCGGTGCAAACAATCCCAAGTCGATCTTGAATTGTCAGTTTGTCATCGAAACCTTCAGACTATAATCTTGCCCCCATAACCGGCACCGTCAGGAGACCAGATCGAGGCCGTGGGACTTGGCACGACCATATGTAGTAATACTTGATCTTGGAAAAATCAGTGCCAACAATCCGTAGTCGGCCACAAATTCTTGGTTTGTCATCAAAAATTGCAGATTATAGCCTTTCCCCAAGAACGACACTATTGGGATACTAGGTCGGGGCCGTGGGACTTGGCACGACCATTTGCGGTAATACTCGATCATAGGAAAATCAGTGCAAACAATCCCCAGTCGATCACGAATTCTTAGTTTGTCACCGAAACTTGCAGATTATAGTCTTTCCCCCATGACCGACACCGTCGAGAAACCAGGATGGAGCCATGGCACTTGGCACAGCCATATGTAATCATACTCGGTCGTGGAAAAATCAGTGCGAACAAGCCCCAGTCGGTCACTAATTGTCAGTTTGTCATTGAAAACTTGCCGATTATAGTCGTGTACCCATGAACGGCACCATCGAGGCATCAGGCCGGGATCGTGGAAGTTGGTGCAGTCATACTTGGTCGTGGGAAAATCAGGGCAAACAAGCCCCAGTTGGTCACGAATTAACAGATTGTCATCGAAACTTGAAGAATATAATCTTGCCCCAGTGACAGGCACAGTCAGGGGACCAGGTCAGGGCCGTGGTACATGGCGCGGCCATAAGCCTTCATACTCAATCGCGTGAAAATCAGGGCAAAAAAGCCCCAGTTGGTCACGAATTGCGAGTTTGTCATCGAAAATTTCTCTATTATAGTCTTACCCCCATGACCGACACCGTTGGGAGATCACTGTCAGGACCATATGTGATCATACTCGGTCGTGGGAAAATCGGGGAAAACAAGCCCCAATCAGTCACGAATTGTCAATTTGTCATCGAAAACTTGTCGATTATACTCTTGCCCCCATAATCGGCACTGTCGGGAGACCACTGCTGCGACCATATACGGTCATACTTGGTCGTGGGAAAATCAATACAAACAATCCCCAATCGTCCACGAATTGTCAGTTTGTCATCAAAAACTTGCCGATTATAGTCTTGCCCCTATGAACGGCACCTTCAGGAGATGAGTTCGGGGCCGTGGCACTTCGCGCGACCATATGTGGTCGTACTCGATCATGGAAAAATCTGTGAAAACAATCCCCAGTCGGTCACAAATCGTAAATTTGTCATGGAAAACTTGTCGCGACCATATGCGGTCATACTGGGTTGTCAAAAAATCAGTGCAAACAATCCCCGGTCCGTCACGAATTGTCAATTTGTCATCGAAACTTGCAAATTAAAGTCTTGTCCCCATAAACGGCACCGTCGGGAGACTAAGTCAAAGTCGTGGCACTTGGAGCTGCCATATGTGGTCATATTAGGTCATGGGAAAATCAGTGCCAAAAATCCCCATTCGGTCACGAATTGTTAGTTTGCCATCAAAAACTTGCAGATTATAGTCTTGCTCCCATGACTGGCACACTCTAGAGACCGGGTCGAGGCCGTGACACTTGGCCCGGCCATATGCGATCATATTCGTTCGTGGGAAAATTAGTGCAAACAAGCCCCAGTCGATCACAAATTTTAACTTTGTTTTCGAAAACTTGCCCATTATAGCCTTGTTGCTATGACCGGCACCGTTGCGGGACCAGGTTGGGGCCACGGCACTTGGCATGACCATATGCGGTCATATTCGGTTATGGGAAAATCAGTGCAAACAATCCCCATTCGGTCACAAATTCTTAGTTTGTGATCGAAACTTGCAAATTATAGTCTTGCGCCCATAAATAGCACCGTCAGGAGACCAAGTCGGGGCTATGACACTTGGCGCGGCCATATGCGGTCATACTCGATCGTGGGAAATCAGTGCAAACAAGCCCCAGTCGGTCATAAATTGTAAGTTTGTCATCGAAAACTTGTCGATTATAGTCTTGCCCCCATAAACAGCACCGTCGGGAGATTAGGTCAAGGCCGTGGCACTTGGCGTTGCCATATGTGGTAATACAAGGTCGTGAGAAAATCAGTACAAACAAGCCCTAGTCGGTCACGGATTGCAGTTTGTCATCAAAACTTACAGATTATAGTCTTGCCCCCATGACTGGCACCGTCGGGAGACCAGGTTGGGGTCGTGGCTCTTGGCGCGGCTATATGCGGTCATACCCGATCGTTGGAAAATCGGTGCAAAGAATCCCCAGTTGGTCACGAATTGTCAGTTTGCCATCGAAACTTGCAAATTATAGCCTCGTCCTCATAAACGGCACCGTCGAGAGACTAGGTCGGGGCCATGACACTTGGCACGACCATATGCAGTCATACACGATCGTGGGAAAATTAGTGCAAACAAGCCCCAGTCAGTCACGAATTGTAAGCTTGTGATCGAAACTTTACAATTATAGTCTTGCCCCCATGACGGGCACCGTTACGAGTGCCCGTCAAGGCCGTGGCACTTGGCATGGCTATATGCGGTTATACTCGATCGTCGGAAAATCAGTGCAAATAATCCCTAGTCGGCCACGAATTGTCAGTTTGTCATCGAAACTTGCATATTATAGTCTTTCCCCCAAGAACGACACCGTCGGGAGACCAGATTGGGGTCGTGGCACCTGCTGCAGCCATATGCGGTCATACTCAATCGTTGGAAAATCAGGGCAAACATGCCCTAGTCAGTCACGAATTGTAAGTTTGTCATTGAAAACTTGCCGATTATAGTCATGCCCCCCTGATTGGCACCGTCAGGAGACCACTACAGCGGCCATATGCGATCATACTTGGTCGTGGAAAAATTAATGAAAGCAATCCCCAGTCGGTCAAGAATAGTCAGTTTTTCATAAAAACTTGCCGATTACGGTCTTGCCCCCATGAACGGCACCGACGGTAGACTAGGTTGGGGACGTGGCACTTGGCGCGGCCATATGCGGTTATACTCGGTCGTGGAAAAATTAGTGCAAACAAGCCCCAGTTGGTCACGAATTGTCAGTTTGTCATCAAAAACTTGCCAATTATAGTCTTGCCCCCATGAATAGCACCGTCGGGAGACAAGATCGGAGCAGTGCCACTTGGCACGACCATATGCAGTCATACTCGATCGTGGGAAAATTTGTGTAAAAAAGCCCCAGTCGGTCACGAATTGTAGGTTTGTGGTCGAAAATTTGCTGATTTTAGTCTTGCCCCTATGACCAGCACCGTCGGGAGACTAGGTTGGGGCCGTGGCAATTGTCGTGGCCATCTGCAGTTGTACTCGATCGTCAGAAAATCAGTGCAAACAATCCCTACTCAGTCACGAATTGTTAGTTTCCATCAAAAACTTGCCGATTACAATCTTGCTCCCAGAACGGCATCGTCGGGAGACCCGGTCGGGGCAGTGGCACTTGGTGCGACTATATGCGGTCATACTCGATCGTGGGAAAATTAGTGCAAACAATGCCCAGTTGGTCATCAATGTTCAGTTTGTCATCAAAACTTGCAGATTATAGTCTTGCCCTATGAACGACAACGTAGGGAGACCAGGTTGGGGCCGTGACACTTGACGCGGCTAAATTCGGTCAAACTCAGTCATGAAAAAATTAGTGCAAACAATTCCCAGTCGGTCACGAATTGTCAGTTCGTCATCAAAACTTGCAGATTATAGTCTTGACCCATGAACGGCAACGTAAGGAGACCAGGTTGAGGCCGTGGCACTTGGCGCGACCATATGCGGTCATACTCGGTCGTGGGAAAACCAGTGCAAACAATCCTCAATCGATCACAAACTGTCATTTTGTCATCGAAACTTGTAGATTATAGTCTTGCCCCTATGACCGTCATCGTCGGGAGACCAGGTCGAGGTAGTGGAACTTGACACGGTCATATGCGATCATACTCGGTCGTGGGAAAATCAGGGCAAACAATCTCTAGTCGGTCACAAATTGTGAATTTGTCATCGAAACTTGCAGATTAAAGTCTTGTCCCCATGAACGGCACCATCGGTAGACCAAGTCGGGGACGTGGCACTTGACGCACCCATATGCGGTCGTACTCGGTCGTGGGAAAAATAGTGAAAACAAGCCCCAATCGGTCACGAATTGTTAGTTTGTCATCGAAAACTTGTCGATTGTAGTCTTGCCCCATGAATAGCATCGTTGGGAGAGAAGATCGGGGTCGTGGCTCTTTGCATGGCCATATGCAATCATACTCGATCGTGAAAAATCTGTGCAAACATTCCCAAGTCGGTCACGAATTGTCAGTTTGTCATCAAAAACTTGCCGATTATCGTCTTGCCCACATAAACGGCACCATCGGGAGACCAAGTTGGGGCAGTGGCAATTGGCGCGACCATATCAGATCATACTCGGTCAAGGAAAAATCAGTGTAAACAATTCGTAGTTGGCCACGGATTGTCAGTTTGTCATCGAAACTTGCAGATTATTGTGTTACCCCCATAACCGGCACCGTCGAGAGACCAGGTTGGGGTCATGGCTATTGGTGCAACCATATGTGGTCATACTCCATCGTTGGAAAAACAGTGCAAAGAATCTCCAGTCAGTCACGAATTGTTAGTTTGCCATCGAAATTTGCAGATTATATTCTTGCATCCATGAACGGCACCGTCGGGAGACCAGGTCGGGGCCATGGCACTTGGTGCGACCATATGCAGTCATTCTCGATCGTGGAAAAATTAGCACAAACAAGCCCCAGTTGGTCACGAATTTTAAGCTTGTCATCAAAACTTGACAATTATAGTCTTGCCCCCGTGATCGGCACCATTAGGAGACCACGTCAGGGCCGTGGCACTTGGCATGGCTATATGCGATCATACTCGATCGTGAAAAAATCAGGAAAAATAAGCCCCATTCGGTCACCAATTGTCAGTTTGTCATGAAAACTTGCAGATTATAGTCTTGCCCCCATAAACGGCAACGTAGGGAGACCAGGTCGGGCCGTGACACTTGGTGCGGCTATAAGCGGTCATACTCGTTCGTGGGAAAATCAGTGCAAACAATCCCCAGTCGGTCACAAATTTTAGTTTGTCATCGAAACTTGTAGATTATAGTCCTTCCCCTAGGAACGACACCGTTGGGAGACCAAGCTGGGCTCGTGGCATTTTATGCGGCCATATGCAGTCATACTCGATCGTCACAAATTCCTCGTTTGTCATCGAAACTTCCAGATTATAGTCTTGCTCCTATGAATGGCACCATTAGGAGACAAGGTCGGGGCCGTGGAACTTGGCACGGCCATATGCGGTAATACTCGGACGTGGGAAAATCAGTGCAAACAAGCTCCAGTCAGTTACGAATTGTAAGTTTGTCATCGAAAACTTGCCGATTATAGCCTTGCCCTCATGACCAGCACCATTGCGAAACCAGGTCGAGGCCATGGCACTTAACGCGACCATATGCGGCCATACTCGGTCGTGGGAAAATCAGTGCAAATAATTCCCAGTCGGTCACGAATTATCAGTTTGTCATCAAAACTTGCAGATTATAGTCTTGCCACATGAACGGTAACGTAGGGAGACCAGGTCAGGGCCGTGGCACTTGACGCGGTCATATGCGGTCATACTCGGAGTTGGGAAAATCAGTGCAAACAATCTCCAGTCGGTCACGAATTGTCAGTTTGTCATTGAAACTTGGAGATTGTAGTCTTGCCCCTATGAACGGCACCATTGGTAGACCAAGTCGGGGATGTGGCACTTGGCGCGGCCATATGCGGTCATACTCGGTCATGGGAAAATTAGTGCAAACAAGCCCCATCGGTCACGAATTGTCAGTTTGTCATCGAAAACTTGTCGATTATAGTCTTGCCGCTATAAATAGCACCGTTGGGAGACAAGGTCGGGGCCTTGGAACTTGGCATGACCAGATGTGGTCATACTCGATCGTGGGAAAATCAGTGCAAACAATCCCCAGTCGTTCACGAATTGTCAGCTTGTCATCAAAAACTTGCTGATTATAGTCTTTCCCCTATGAAGGGCATCGTCGGTAGACCAGGTCAGGGTAGTGGAACTTGGCGTAGCCATATGCGACCATACTCGGTCCTGAGAAAATTAGTGCAAACAATCTCCAGTCGGTCACGAATTGTCAGTTTGCCATCGAAACTTGCAGATTATAGTCTTGCCCCCATGAACGGCACTGTAGGGAGACCAGGTCGGGGCCGTGGTACTTGGCGCGCCCATATGCAATCATACTCGGTAATGGGAAAATCAGTGCAAACAAGCCCTAGTTGGTCCCGAATTGTCTGTTTTTTCATCAAAACTTGCAGATTATAGTCTTGCCCTATGACCGGCATTTCTGGGAGATCAGGTCGGGGCCAAGCCATTTGTCGCGGCCACATGTGGTTATACTCGTTCGTGGGAAAATTAGGGCAAACAAGCCCCAGTCAGTCACGAATTGTCAGTTTGTCAGCGAAAACTTGCCCATTATAGTCATGCCCCATGACCGACACCTTCGGGAGACCACTGCCGAGGCTATACTTGATCATGGGAAAATCATTTCAAATAAGCCCCAGTCAGTCATAAGTTGTCAGTTTGTCATCGAAACTTGCCGATTATAGTATTGCCCCCATGATCGCCACCGTCGGGAGATCAGGTCAGGGTACCGTGACCATATGCAGTCATACTTGATCGTGGGAAAATCTGTGCAAAAAATCCCCAGTCCGTCACAAATTGCCAGTTTGTCATCAAAAACTTGCCGATTATAGTGTTGCCTCCATGATCCACACCGTCGAGAGACCACTGCCGCGGCCATATTCGATCATACTCGGTTGTGGGAAAATTAGTGCAAACAATTCCCAGTCGGTCACGAATTGTCAGTTTGTCATCGAAAATCAGTGCAAACATGCCCCAGTCTGGAGACCACTGCTGCGGCCATACGCCATCATACTCGATCATGGGAAAATTGCTGCAAACAATCCCCAGTCAGTCACGAATTGTCAGTTTGTCATCGAAACCTTCAGATTAGAGTCTTGCCCCTATGACCGGCACCGTCGGGAGACCAGGTCGGGGCTGTGGCACTTGCTGCGACCATAAGCAGTCATACTTGATCATGGGAAAATCAGTGCAAACAAGCCCCAGTCGGTCACGAATTATCAGTTTGTCATCAAAACCTTCAGATTATAGTCATGCCGCTATGACCGGCACCGTTGGGAGACCAGGTCGGGGTCGTGACACTTGTCGCTGCCATATGCAGTCATACTCGCTCTTGGTAAAATTAGTGCAAACAAACTTCAGCCGGTCACGAATTCTCAGTTTGTCATCGAAAATCGGTGCAAACAAGCCCAAGTTGGGAGACCACTGCCGCAGAAGTAAGCGGTCATAGTCGATCATAGGAAAATTAGTGCAAACAATCCCCAGTAGGTCACGAATTGTCAGTTTGTCATCGAAACTTGCAGATTATAGTCTTGACCCCATGACCGGCACCGTCCGGAGACCAGTTCGAGGCTATGGCATTTGTCGCGGTCATACTCGGTAGTGGGAAAATTAGTGCAAACAATCCCCAGTCGGTCACAAATTGTAAATTTGTCATCGAAAACTTGTCCCGGCCATATGCGGTCATACTAGGTCATCGAAAAATCAGTACAAACAATCCCCAGTCCGCCACGAATTGTCAGTTTATCATCGAAACTTTCAGATTATAGTCTTGCGCCCGTGACCGGCACCGTTGGGAGACCAGGTCAGGGCCATGGCACTTGGCGCGGCCATATCCGGTCATACTCCGTCGTGGGAAAATCAGTGTAAACAATCCCCAATCGGTCACGAATTGTAAGTTTGTCATTGAAACTTGTCGATGCCGTGGCACTTGTCGTGGGAAAATCAGTGCCAAAAATTCCCATTCGGTCACAAATTGTCAGTTTGTCATCGAAACCTTCAGATTATAGTCTTGCCCCCATGACCGACACCGTTAGCAGACCACGTCGGGGTCATGACATTTGCAGCAGTCATACTGATTCGTGGTAAAATCAGTGCAAACAAGCTCCATTCGGTCATGAACTGTAAGTTTGTCATCGAAAATCGGTGCAAACAAGCCCCAGTCGGGAGACCACTGCCGCGGCCGTAGTTGGTCATAGGAAAATTAGTGCAATTAATCCCCAGTTGGTCACGAATTGTCAGTTTGTCATCGAAACTTGCAGATTATAGTCTTGCCCCCATGAACGACATCGTCGAGAGACCAGGTCTGGGGCGTGGCACTTGGCGTGGCCATATGTTGTCATATTCAGTGGTGTGAAAAGCAGTGCAAACAATCCCCAGTCAATCACGAATTGACAATTTGTCATCAAAACTTGCAGATTATAGTGTTGCCCCCATGACCAGCCCCGTTGGGAGACCAGGTCGGGGCCGAGGCATTTGCCGCGTCCATATGTGGTCATACTCAGTCATGGAAAAATCAGTGCAAACAAGCTCCAGTCAGTCACAAATTGTCAATTTGTCATTGAAACTTGCAGATTATAGTTTTGCCCCAATGACCGGCACCGTCGAGAGACCAGGTCGGGGCTGTGACGCTTGCTGCGACCATAGACAGTCATACTCGATCATGGAAAAATCAGTGCAAACAAGTCCCATTCGGTCACGAATTGTCAGGTTGTCATCGAAACCTTCAGATTATAGTCTTGCCCCTATGAACGGCGCCGTCGGGAGGTTAGGTCGAGGTCGTGCCACTTAGCGTGAACATATGCGGTCATACTCGCTCATTAGAAAATCGGTGCAAACAATCCCCAGTCGGTCTTGAATTGTCAATTTGTTATCGAAACCTTCAGATTATAGTCTTGCCCCTATGACCGGCACCGTCGGGAGACCAGGTCGGGGTCGTGGGACTTGGCGCGACCATAAGCTATAATCCTAGATCCTGGGAAAATCAGTGCAAACAATCCCAAGTCGGTCACGAATTCTTAGTTTGTCATCGAAAATTGCAGATTATAGTCTTTCCCCAGGAACGACACCGTTGGGAGACCAGGTCGTGGCCATGGGACTTAGCGCGACCATATGCGGTAATACTCGATCATGGGAAAATTAGTGCAAACAATTCCCAGTCAGTCACGAATTCTTAATTTGTGATCGAAACTTACAGATTATAGTCTTTCACCCATGACCGGCATCGTTGGGAGACCAAATCGGGGCTATGGCATTTGGAACGGCCATATGCAATCATACTCGATCGTGGGAAAATCAGTGCGAACAAGCCCCAGTCGGTCACGAATTGTCAGTTTGTCATCGAAACTTGCCGATTTTAGTCGTGTCCCTATGAACGGCGTTGTCGGGGCATCAAGCCGGGGCCGTGGCACTTGGTGCGGCCATATGCGGTCATACTTGGTCGTGGGAAAATCAGGACAAACAAGCCCTGGTTGGTCACGAATTGACAGATTGTCGTCGAAACTTGAAGATTATAGTCTTGCCCCCATGACAGGCACTGTCGGGAGACCATGTCAGGTTCGTGGTGTATGGCGCGGCCATAAGCGGTCATACTCGGTCGTATGAAAATCAGAGCAAACAAGCCCCAGTTGCTCACGAATTGCCAGTTTGTCATCGAAAATTTGTCTATTATAGCCTTGCCCCCCCATGACCGACACCGTTGGGAGACCACTATCGGGACCATATACAATCATACTTGGTTATGGGAAAATCGGTGCAGACAAGCCCCAGTTGGTCACGAATTGTCAGTTTGTCATCGAAAACTTGTCGATTATAGTCTTGCCCCCATAATCAGCACCGTTGGGAGACCATTGTCGCGGCCATATACTGTCATACTCGGTCGTGGGAAAATCAGAACAAACAATCCCCAACCGGTCATGAATTGTCAGTTTGTCATCAAAAACTTGCCGATTATAGTCTTACCCCAATGAACGACACCGTTAGGAGACGAGTTCAGGGCCGTGGCACTTGGCGCAACCATATGTGGTCATACTCGGTAGTGGAAAAATCAGTGAAAACAATCCCCAGTGGGTCACGAATAGTAAATTTGTCATCGAAAACTTGTCGCAGCCATATGCGGTCATACTGGGTCGTCGAAAAATCAATACAAACAATCCCTGGTCCGTTACGAACTGTCAGTTTGTCATCGAAACTTGCAGATTATAGTCTTGCCCCCATAAACGGCATTGTCGGGGGACTAGGTCAAGGCCGTGGCACTTGGCACTGCCATATGTGGTCATATTAGGTCGTGGGAAAATCAGTGCCAAAAATACCCATTCGGTCACAAATTGTTAATTATTCATCAAAACTTGCAGATTATAGTCTTGCCCCCATGACCGGCACCGTCGAGAGACCAGGTCGAGGCTGTGACACTTGGTGCGGCCATATGCGATCATACTCGGTCGTGGGAAAATTAGTGCAAACAAACCCCAGTCGGTCACAAATTGTAAGTTTGTCTTCGAAAACTTGCCCATTATAGCCTTGTCGCCATGACCGGCACCGTCGGGGGACTAGTTTGGGGACATGGCACTTGGCACGACCATATGCGATTCAGTTGTGGGAAAATCAGTGCAAACAATCCCCATTCAGTCACGAATTCTTAGTTTGTCACCGAAACTTGTAGATTATAGTCTTGCGGCCATGAATGGCACCGTCAAGAGACCAGGTCGGGGCCATGACACTTGGCGCGGCCACATACGGTCATACTCGATCATGGGAAAATCAGTGCAAACAAGCCCCAGTCGGTCACAAATTGTAAGTTTTTCATCCAAAACTTGCCGATTATAGTCTTGCCCCCATAAAAGGCACCGTCGGGAGACCAGGTCAAGGCCGTGGCACTTGGCGTTGCCATCTGCGGTCATAGTAGGTCGTGGGAAAATAAGTGCAAACAAGCCCCAGTCGGTTTGTCATCGAAAACTTGCCGATTGTAGCCTTACCCCCATGAATGGCACCGTTGGGAGACAAAGTTGGGGCCGTGGCACTTGGCGCAGCCATACTCGGTCGTAGGAAAATCAGTGCAAACAAGCTCCAGTCGGTCACGACTTGTAAGTTTGTCATCGAAAACTTGCCGATTATAGTCTTGCCCCCTTGAACGGCACCGTCGAGAAACCAGGTCGGGACTATGGCACTTCTCGCGATCATATGCGATCATACTCGGTCGTGGGAAAATCAGAGCAAACAATCCCCAGTTGATCACGAATTCTTAGTTTGTCATCAAAACTTGCAGATTATAGCCTTGCCCCTATGAACGACACCATCGGGAGACGAGGTTAGGGCTGTGACACTTGGCGCGGCCATATGTGGTCATACTCGATCGTGGGAAAATCAATGCAAACAAGCCCCAGTCGGTCACGAATTGTAAGTTTGTCATCAAAAACTTGCCGATTATAGCCTTGTCCCCATGACCGGCACCGTCGGAAGACCAGGTTGGGGCTGTGGCACTTAGCGCGGCCGTATGCGGTCATACTTAGTCGTGGGAAAATCAATGCAAACAATCCCCAGTCGGTCACGAATTCTTTGTTTGTCATCGAAACTTGCAGATTATAGTCTTGTCCCCATGAACGGCACCGTCGGGAGACCAAGTTGGGGTCGTGACACTTAGCGAGGCCATATACGGTAGGGCATACGTGGTCATACACAATTGTGGGAAAAACAATGCAAACAAGCCCTAGTCGGTCACGAATTGTAAGTTTGTCCTAAAAAACTTGCCGATTATAGCCTTGCCCCCATGATCGACACCATCGGAAGACTAAGTTGGGGCTGTGGCATTTGGCTCGGCCATATGCGATTATACTCGGTAGTGGGAAAACCAGTGCAAACAATTCCTAGTCTTTCACGAATTGTCAATTTGTCGTGAAAAACTTCACGATTATAGCCTCACCCCTTTAAATCGCACCGTCGGGAGACCAAGTCGGGGCTGTGGCACTTGCCGCGGCCATATGTGGTCATACTCGGTCTTGGGAAAATCAATGCAAAGAATCCCTAGTCGGTCACGAATTGTCAGTTTGTCATCAAAAACTTCACGATTATAGTATTGCCCCCATGAACGGCACCGTCAGGAGACCAGGTTGGGGTCGTGGCATAGCGTGGCCATATGCTGTCATACTCGATCGTGGGAAAATCAGTGTAAACAAGCCCCAGTCGGTAGCGAATTGTAAGTTTCTCATCGAAAACTTGCCGATTATAGCCTTGCCCCTATGATCGGCATCGTCGGGAGAGCAGGTTAGGGTCGTGACTCTTAGCGCGACCATATGCGGTCATACTTGGTCGTGGGAAAATTAGTGCAAACAATCCCCAGTCGGTCATGAATTGTCAGTTTGTCAGTAAAAACTTCACGATTATAGTATTGTCCCCATGAACGGCACCGTCGGGAGACCAGGTCGGGGCTGCGCACTTGCCGCGGCCATATGCAGTCGTACTCGGTCGTGGGAAAATCAGTGCAAACAATCCCCAGTCGGTCACGAATTCTTTTTTTGTCATCGAAACTTGCAGATTATAGTCTTGCCCCCATAAACGGCACCTTTAGGAGACCAAGTCCGGGCCATGACACTTAGCCAGGCGATATACGGTCGGCCATATGCGGTCATACACAATTGTGGGAAAATTAGTGCAAACAAGCCCTAGTCGTTCACGAATTGTAAGTTTGTCCTCGAAAACTTGCTGATTATAGCCTTGCCCCTATGATCGGCACCATCGGGAGACTAAGTTTGGGCTGTGGCACTTGGCTCGACCATATGCGGTCATACTCAGTAGTGGGAAAACCAGTGCAAACAATCCCTAGTCTTTCACGAATTGTCAGTTTGTCATGAAAAACTTGACGGTTATGGCCTCACCCCTTGAACGGCACCGTTGGGAGACCAGCTCGGGGCTGTGGCACTTGCCGCAACCATATGCGGTCATACTCGGTCGTGGGAAAATCAGTGCAACCTATCCCTAGTCGGTCACAAATTCTTAGTTTGTCATCGAAACTTGCAGATTATAACCTTGCCCCTATGAACGGCACCGTTGGGAGACCAGGTTGGGGCCGTGATACTTGGCGTGGCCATATGCAGTCATACTCGTTCGTGGGAAAAACAGTGCAAACAAGCCCCAGTAGGTCACGAATTGTAAGTTTGTCATCGAAAACTTGCCGATTATAGCCTTGCCACCATGACCGGCACTGTCGGGAGACCAGGTTTGGGCTATGGCACTTAGCGCGGCCCTATGCAGTCATACTCGATCGTGGGAAAATCAATGCAAACAATCCCCAGTCGGTAGCAAATTGTAAATTTGTCATCGAAAACTTGCCGATTATAACCTTGTCCTTATGACCGGCATCGTCGGGAGACCAGGTTGGGGCCGTGGCACTTGGATCGGTCATATGCGGTCATACTTCGTCTTGGGAAAATCAATGCAAACAATCCCCAGTTGGTCACGAATTGTCAGTTTGTCAACAAAAACTTCACAATCATAGCATTTCCCCCATGAACGGCACCGTCGGGAGACCAGGTCAGGGCTGTGCACTTATCGCGTCCATATGCGGTCATACTCGGTCGTGGGAAAATTAGTGCAAACAATCCCCAATCGGTCACGAATTCTTTGTTTGTCATCGAAACTTGCAGATTATAGTCTTGCCCCTATAAACGGCACCTTTGGGAGACCAGGTTGGGGCCGTGACACTTAGCGCGGCCATATACAATCGACCATATCCGTTCATACACAATCGTGGGAAAATTAGTGCAAACAAGCCCCAGTCGGTCACAAATTGTAAGTTTGTCATCGAAAACTTGCCGATTATAGCCTTGCCCCCATGATCGGCACCATCAGGAGACTAAGTTGGGGCTGTGGCACTTGGCTCAGCCATATGCGGTCATACTAGGTAGTGGGAAAACCAGTGCAAACAATCCTTAGTGTGTCACTGTTGGAGTTATGTAAATATAGTGCCCTGGAAAGCAAGTGTATTTACATGTAACTTTATCTTCGTCAGTTACAGTTTTGTAATGAAAATATTTATTATTAATAAAACAAAAGAGTTTGGTTTTATCTGTGTGAGCGTTAAA
>JAOQMP010070817.1:0-21521 GCA_027563575.1 Erythroxylum pedicellare | reverse complement strand
GGGGCTTTCATACCTAGAAGATCTATTAGAGGTAATATCCTAGTTGTTTAGAAATTAATGAAGGATTATTCAATAGAAAGATCTATAAAAAGTTATGCAATTAAGATAAATTTATTTAGAACTTTTGATACTATCAGATAGGATTTTATTGAAAATTTCCAACAAGCTCTTGGCTTCCCACCATAACTTGTGCAATGGATAATGGAATGCATAACCACAACATCATTTAGTATTATAATAAATGGAGCCCCTTATCAAACCTTCAGAAAGAGAAACACCAAAGGAATAAGACAAAGGGATCCTCTTTCTTTTTACTTATTCACCTTGGTAATTGAAGCACTATCCAGATTATTAAGCACTTTTATCTCTTGCAATGGTAGGCTTAACTTCTACCACATATATAAAGAGTTGAGGATCGGTCACCTGGTTTTTGAAGATGATTTGATGCTATTGTATGGGGTTGATATCCATTCCATAGAAATTATTTTGGGAATCTAGAATTTATTTACAAACTACTCTGTTTTGGAAATTATTTTTAACAAAAGCAATATATTTCTTTAATCAGATGTATAGAATTATATTGAACTTAGTAGGAACGCTAGTTTGAATGTTCAAACTCCTCCTTTTAGATATCTTAGAATCACCATTATCACCTCTAGGAAAAAATATATTGCTTGCATTCCATTGATTGAATCACACAAAGAAAAAAATCAATGTTTGGCATAACATGTTCTTGTCATTTACTATCGTTTTTCTTTTAAGAATTTTACATGTTCATTAGAGTGCTCTTCTAGTACTACCGAAGAGAGTTATAAAGAAATTGAAAAGTGTGTCAAATCCTTCTTATGGTCCCATAAGGCAGAGAATTCAAAAGGGGCTAAGGTCAAATGGGATGAAATTTCCATTCCAAGGAAAAAGGGGGACTAGGAAAAGTTCCTATAACACTCATGGAGAAAATTCTATTATATAAGAGGATATGGAGGTTGATTACTAACAAAGAAACATTATGGGCTAATGGATCAATAAGATTTATTTTAAAGGATCAGAAGATATGGCAATTGGAAATAAGCGGAGAACAATCATAAGAGAATTCCATTTATCCTTCAATCAAGAATAGATAATGGAATGGACAAATCTCCTAGTTTTAGATAGACAATTGGAATGATCATAGACTTTTAATAAAAAGAAATGAACTAACACACTTAACACTTAGGATATCTATAAATGGCAGAGTCTATTAAATCATATTGAATAGGGATAGTACTGCAATTTTAGAGGTTCCTCTTACTTGAAAAAAAATGCTATCTTAGCTCATTTATTTGCACCGGGATGACAAGATCATCTAGTTAGCTAATAACAATGGATATTTCACAAATGCTTAACGTTATAAGATATATAGAACTTGTTTTGAGCATGCACCCTGGTATAAGCTAATATAGAGGCAAAACATTAATCATAAAGCATCCATGATTAGTTAGATAGTTATAAGAACATAATTAGAAAAAAGGACAAATGGTTTAGGAATTATAATTGAGAAGGAGATCTTTTTTCTAATTTAAAGGAGATCTTTTTTCTAATCTAAATGCTCAAAGGTCATTTAGAGTAGGGAGTTGCATTTACTAATAGGGCATTGTCACTTATATGAATAGAATAAGGTCTTATTATGGATAATAAAAAATACGAAGGAACTCCAGCAAGATGGAATGCTCTTTAAAATTGCCTTCATATCCATAATCTAATTAATTTGGAGAGAAAGAAACATTATAATTTACAAAGGTGTAGCCACTGAAAAACATCATCTGGTATAATACACACTAAACTAGATCAGAGAACTTCTGTTAGCAAGAAATGCATAAAACAATCTCACTCCAGGCATAAAACTTATATGGAATCTTTAAATCACAGCTCATCAGCTCATTGTAACAAACAATAGTATTTTTTTGGATATTGTAATATCATATCATTGCAATGGTGTAATTGCTTTACCAGTGCTAATAAAATTTCTTTATTCATCTTTAAAATAAAATTTAACATAACTTAGTTGTTTAATAAGAATTTATTAAAGAATAAGAAATTATAGAAATACTTATTATGCATTATTAATCATTTTCCATTCCTTTATAAATTCTAAATAAATGTCTTTATGGCTTATTTATCCTTCAACGGAAAAGTTATGACTTAATTTTTGATACAACTTTCTTTTAATAAATCTAATTTTAAATCAAAATTTTCTTAGTAATAACTCACGAAAACATGATTCCCAACTTTTCTCTATGATAAACAACTTTCTCACCAGAATAGTATCTTCCCATTTTAGGCGTGGTCTAATTAAGGGTTGGTAACTTTCTATCTTTAGGAAGTTACATCGAAGGTCCTGAGGGAGGTTCCTCTCTCAAAGGTATAACTTAGCTCAACTTCCCTACTTTTCAAGAGTCTTTGGATATTGACTTCCTTAGTAAACAAAAGGCTGAAGGCATAAAAGGAACTTTAAAGTGATGGAGCAATGTTGTCTCTTCAGACCATGCATAGGAAAGGCTTAAGCATTTTCTTCTACCATAGTGGATGGCATGGTATTCCTACCACTCGAGTTGCTACAGAAAGGGTTTAAGCTTTAGAGTAACGCCCTATTTGAGTTGTTTTTTAGCAAGAAACCTACTTTCCCTTTCATGCATAATTGGGTAATAACCAGGTGAGGAAAGAAGGGTTTTAACAAAATTCTTCTCACTGATGATGTCACTTTCTTCTTCAAATTCATAAGCAATGATAGCATAAACAAACTTGTGGAAGCTAACCTTTGGCATGTTAGTGAACAATCAATGTTCATCCAACAATGGATTCCAGGTTTGGAATTTAACAAGATTTGCATAGAATCCATCCCAATCTAGAATAATTTCTAATACATATCTTTAGAATACTAAACTTTGCATGGCTTGAGTTTCTTAGCTAGTTCAATTAGTAAACCAGTGGGTTTTGATTCAGCCACTTCTAAGCTTAAAAAGATCAGCTATGCTTGTATTTATATGGAAATTAATCCTAGGAAACACCTATACGATAGCCTGCCTGTTATGAAACTTAGTTTCGCTAATGAACTTGTAAAGACTAAGGTTCATTTTTCTTACAATTGGAAACCAACTTTGGGAAAATAAGAAAGGAGGCCTACTAGGAAGTTATAAAAGATCAGCTATGCTTGCATTTATGTGGAAATTAATCCCAGGAAACACCTATATGATAGCCTGCCTGTTATGAAACTTAGTTTCGCTAATGAACTTGTAAAGACTAAGGTTCAGTTTTCTTACAATTGGAAACCAACTTTGGGAAAATAAGAATGGAGGCCTATTGGGAAGTTATTTTGCACAAGGATTCTTAGAACATATATGAAAATCCTTCTGTCACATTTTTTAAAGATCAAAATTAGGAACAATCAACTGATGGTGTTTACTCAATTAACCAACAAAATAAATCTACGTCAAATCATCTCAATAACATTGAATTGAATAAGGAGGGGATAACTACTAGACTAATAGAAGGGGAAATGAAAGAGGAGACCCCACATCAAACTCAAACTGATAAAAGATTAGAGTTGAATGCTAAATTCACTCTTACCACTACCAGGAAATCTGGGAGGAAAAGAAGGAAACCCAAAAAGGGTTAATAATCTCAAATCTTTAGCCTTATGTATCTTTTTAGAATATTAGAGGCTTTAATGAGCCCTATAATGGATAAGCAGTTAGGGACATTTTATTAAAGAAAAACCAATTCTAGTGGGATTTCTTGAAACCCAAATAAAACCTCATAAGCTCAATGATGCTGTGAAAGTTTTGGAAAAATTATGAAACTTTGGTTCCAATCATGGTTCTCACTTCAATGGTAGATTACTTTTTCCTACAATCCTCTAAAAATTAGAATTTCTTTTTAGCTACAAGCTCATTAAGATTGACATTGAGATTGAAATCTCCATTTTATATGCTTTGAATTTCAATTCCAGAGAGTTAAGCTCTAGGAGGATTTATATTCCATTCATGGATCAACCAATAGGCCTTGGTTCATAGTTAGGGATCTAAATTGCATTCTACTTCCCTTAGAAGCTTAGAGGGACAGGATAAATCTTTCCAACATTACTAGGGAGCTAGGATATGCTTTTTCTAAATTAGAAATGACTAATCTAAGATTAGTTGGGAATTTCTTCACTTGGAGTAATAAGAAAATTAGGAATTGCCTTATCAACTGGATAGAGTTCTTGTCAACCATCTTTGACTTAGCCAATTTCCTGATTCTTATGCACTCTTTAGTTCCCCTTTATGCTTTGATCACTCTAATATGGAGGTTCTGAATTTCAATTCTCCACTTTGATTAGATTCCCTTTTAGATTCTTCAATTTTTTTATCACCAAGGATGGCTTCATGAATCTTTTGCAAGAAGTATGGAGCTCCATAATTCCAGGTTAGAAAGCATAGCAGCTAATAAGGAAACTTTAACTTCTTAGAGGTAAACTTAAATGTTTTCTCACTTCTTATTATTCTAATACCTTTGTTAAACTATTTGAGGTCAAAATGGAGTTGAGAAGAGCACAGGAAAACTCCTACCTCAATCTTGGCAATGATGGATATAGGAATGTTAAGAAAAGCAACCTTGAGAATTACATTAAGGCTCTTTGAGACCGAAATACCTTGCTAATGCAAGAAGCAAGAATAGATTGGTTCATGGAGGGAGACTTCAACATCAAATTTTTCACAATTCAATCTTGACAAAGAGAAATGTTAACAAAATAACTTGTCTCTAAGACTCTAGTAGGAATATATTCACATAAAAAGATGAGGAGAATGATATTCAACTTCTTTGAAAGTTTATTAGGAGCTTCAAACTCCCATCCTTCCAACTTGGCAGATCTTGAAAATATTATAGGTCCCTCTAATTCTCTTTCACAGGATGTTTTAACTGAATTGCTACTCCCTGCATCTTCTTAGGAAATTAATTCCATATTATTTAGCCTCAATCCCTTAGGCCAAATGGGTTTAATGCCCACCTTTTTTAAAAAAAACTTGGCATATTAACAGTTGTCTTTTAGTGGATATAGTGTTGGAATTTCTGAATTCTAGGAAAATATTGAGGGAATTAAATGCCACTCACATTTTGTTGATCCTTAAGAACCTCAATTTCAATTGGCTTAGTGATTTTTTCCCTATTTCTTATTGCAACATTGTCTACAAAGTCATCTTTGCATTACTAATTGATAGGCTTAAAGAGACTTTGAATAAGTTCATATGTTGTTCTTAAGGTGCCTTCATTCTAGGCATATCAAATTTATATAATATTCTTCATATTTAAAAATTGATAAGAGAGCACACCTCTGGTAGAAATTCAAAAGTTGTGCTATCAAGATTGATTTTCCCAAAGTTTTTGACAGACGTCACTTGGTTTCATTTCAATTTTTTTGGAATGGTTTGGTTTCCCTAGCTTATTTATTAAATGGATTCACACTTGTGTATCTACTATGTCTTATTCTATCCTCATCAATGGGTCCCCTACTAAACAATTTCAAGGTTGTAATGGAATTTGGATGGCAGACTCTTCCTACTTAATTGTCATAGTAATGGAAGTTTTGAACAAAATTATCAACTAAAACCATTTCAAGAACCCAAAGTTCATTTTTCATTATAAATGCAGAGAAATGTCACTATAAATGCAGAGAAATGTCACTTACTCAATTATTTTTTTTGTAGATGATCTACTATTATTATGTGGTGCTCAGTAGGAATCTATTTTAATTGTGCACAATTCCCTCTTAGCTTTCAGTAGACTCTCTAGCCTTAGCATCAACTCCAGTAAGAGTAACATATACTTTTCTTCAAATACACATTCTAAAAATTCTTTAGCTTATCTTTGGACTAAGTGTGCATGGTATGCCTTTCACCTACCTGGGGGTCCCCATTTATGTGTATAGGCAGAAGTATCAAGATGGGAGAGTGCATTTGATTATTTTAGTCCTAAAAAATATCCACACCCATTGGAGATCTTATCTTCTTTTACCTAAAAAGAAATAATTAAGGAAGTGGAAAAATACATCAAAAACTTTCTCTAGTTTGTGAGTGTGACATTTCTATAGGTGCAAAAGTCAAATGGGAAAAGCTTTACTCGAGAAAACAAAAAGGGGTCTTGGCCTAACCATTATATTGACCTTTCAGACAATGCAGATCACAAAGAGGATTTGGAGATTATTTAAGGACAAGGAATCCCTTTGGAGTAAATGGATTAATGATTTCTATCTCAAAGAGAACTGTCTATGGCAGCTTATAGAGAAGAAAGAGCATGCATGGTTTTTTTGCCTAGATTTTGAGAAGAAGGAATCTAATGTATCCTTTTGTTAATATCCAAGTGGGGAATGGAAATGAAACTTGGTTTGGTTTTATAATTGGACTTCCTTTAATACTCTTTTCTTTAGAAATGACATTTCTATTTTGCTTCAAGAATTTTACTTGACGCTTGAGTTTAGAGCATCAAAGAAAGCAACTCCTAGCTATTTCAAGTTAAGGGAACAGAAAGGCTCTAGATATATCTCCTCAACTACCAACCAAATTCCTCAATCTTTGATAAGACTATCGGGAACTTAAGTTTCAATGGGGAATGCTCAAACTCTTCTTACAATAAGGCACTTAGACCATCAATCCTAATTATACCTAGGTTTAATGTATTCTGGAAAGCCTTGTGAAGCCTAAAGCCTCATTCATAACTTGGATAATAGCTAGAGGAAGTCTAAAGACTAAAGATTATGGATAAGATCAATGGATCTAATGACATTCTTTGTGAAATCTGTAACATTGAAGAAGAAATAATTGCCCACTTATACTTTAAATGTAAATACATTGCCCCCATTTGGGTTAGTATTTGACATAAACTAAATCAGTATCTTTATGAATTATATTGGAGCAAGATACTAAACTGGTTTGAAGCAAAATTCCATTATATGGGAAATGATACAATCTACTTAAGTCTCAGCCTTTATACTGTCTGAAGGGAACCAAAGAATTCAACAGAAGACTAAAAGTTACAGACACACTTTAATTCATAAGTTATTTCTAAATTATGGAAACATTGGTAGCATATTAAGTGATTGATCTTCTAAGCTCCTACCATAGAGGGAAGTGGAACCTTTAATTCTAGTTTTCCCTAAAATCATCTATATTATTGTATCTTATTTTGTATGAAACTTATTTTTATTGTCCCTTTTTAATTCCTTTAATGACAATTAATCAATTCTTTATTTAACTTCCAAAAAAATAAAAAATTTGTTTTTAACATCTTAGATTAGTCGTCTTTTAGGTGATATTATTGAAAATATCATTAATTGATAATAAAATGGATGTAACAGTGATTTCTTAGAAATTCTTAATTTTTCCCTTTCTCATAACATGTTGATATTTACATCTACTTATGAAGTTTAATAATAAAATCAAAATATCACTCCTTTTATTATTTTAGTCTATAAGTTACATAAACTTCAATCTTATTAATAAATAAGGAAATGTGTCATGCTTTCTTCAATATGAAATAATTAATCATATTAAAATAAAAAATTTATTTAGGTAAATTATACCAAACTCTTTTTATTATTGGCTTAGTGTCTTTCTATATTAGAAAACCTAATGGAGAAAGATAAAATGATGATATATTACTTATGTAGTTGTTACATGGAACAACATCTGCCTTGGTTATTATACTTAACACAAGTAATACAATGTTGTTTCACCATTCTTCATTGAGTTTTCTAACACACAACAACATAAAAGGATATTAATAATATAAAAACATAACCTTAGGAGGATAAATTATAATTTTATAAAAATTAGAGACTAGAGTGAAAAGGGTATAAACAATGGAGGGTTTGACGTAATTAACCTTAATGTTTTATATATACTCCATACCTCGTAACTAGTAAAGTTAATCCTCTATTTTATTACCATTTTATTATTAATTTATAATTTAAGTAGTTTATCGATAAATTAATCACCTTATAAAATTTAAATACTCATTAATATATTATTAAATTAATTTAAGTAGTTTATCGATAAATTAATCACCTTATAAAATTTAAATACTCATTAATATATTATTAAATTAGTCTTTTAGTATTTTCTAAATTTGAAGAAAAGAAAGAAGCCAAAGAGAAATTTTTTAAAATTTTTTTTTATATGTCTTTAACTCTATATAAGGGAATGTTTATACTAGTTAGGAAATATATAAAAATGGAAGAAGATCCTAATTATATGCTTATCATCCCTAATTACATACTAGTTAACTCCTACGTTTAAAGATGGCAATGGGATGCGTTAATTTCTCCTTAGCATGGCTCAAGTTTGGTATGAATTCTGATTGAGTTTCAGCATCACAGCCTGAGCCTACTTGATCCTCTTAAAATGACATCGTTTGGAAAAACTATCTAAGATAATGTCATTTTAATCTTAATTTTTTTAAAGCTTAAGACCAAAATGACATCATTTGATAGTGGAGGCACAAGTTGTTCAAGATATTAAGCTCATTTCCTAGTCTGAAGCTTAGGTTAACAGAGCCTATCTCATTGAATTTTGGTTGAGCCAAGCTTTGGGCCTCCAATCATCTCTCCTTACATTTAAAGTATATCAATATCCTACACTTAAGCTACATATATGCTATAAATATGTTAACATACCTTCTCGAACTCAATATGGTGAAGGACCTATCATCTTGAGTTTATATATAATATCTTAAAAATAATAAGGGGAGTGTGATTTGGTGATGATATATTCAATATAAAATTTTGAAGAGATATAAAAACAGTTTAAAAAATCTTCAAGTGCATGATATTACATAAGATAGAAATTGATCTTATTACATTTGGTGTGTTTATGAAACATATGATTGTTAGCAATTTGCATATCACTTTTATTATCACAATAAAAAGGACTTATAGAGGAGGAAATAAAATCCATATCTTTAAATAACCATTCTAATTATAAGAGATTAATTTTTTTTATTCTTTACTAGAGTAAGACACAACATTTTGTCTTTTCCTACTCTAAAAAATGAGAGATATATTATGAAAAATATAATATCTAGTATTATAATGATGTTCGAAAAGGTCTCCATCCTAATCAACATTAGAGTATGCTCTTAAATCTAGTGTGGATGACATAAAGAAGAGAAGAACATGAAGTATGATTCCTCTGATGTACTAAAGGATGTGATGGATATTAGAAAAAGTAGGTGGTGCAAGATGTAGGCTTGAATTGACTAATAATATAAATAGCTAAGCAATATTAGGACGAGTGTAACTAAGGTAGGTAAGGCTATAAACTAGTTGATGATATAGTGTTCTACCATTAAGAAGATTCTAAACAATAGATGAATATTGGTTTCTAGTGGGATGATAACCATTTTAATTCAATGATACCAATATGGGAGATAAGAATAGTAGCTTATTTGAATTATAATAGATAAAAGCTAGAGGAATCAAAAGAAACTTCACAATGTAAAGAATAACTCATGTTACCAAAATCCTTAATCTTAAATTTTGATAGGGAAAAGATTTGAGAGTGGCGACACCTTGAGTGTCATATTTATAAATTATCATGTCTTTAATGTAAAGAAGAAGAAGAGTATGATCTTCTCTCAAAAGAACAATTAATAAAATAATTACTAAAAGTTAAGTTGGCTAATGATGGAGATAAATTTGTTGAATCATGTATGAGGATCATGTTTTAATCTACATAAGGTTTTACAAAGATGACAAACATTATTAGGTGAATCATCATAACCGAGTGGTGCTTGTATATATAATTCTTTTAAACGATCACTATTGAGGAAGGTTTTTTTTGAAATATTTATAGAATAATAGCTAATGTTTTCTAGTAATAACCATAATTAGACTAAGGATGGAGGTTAAATGAGCTAAAGGACAAAATATCCCCTTATTGACAATACTATACTTATGGGTAAAGCCTTAAGCAATAAGTCATGTTTTATATCTCTTAATTGATCCATCAACTTAAGGTCTTAATTTTGTAGACCCATTTGTAGCTAAGAATAACTTATATGGAAGTAAGGTATTTTGAAGTGTTAGTTCTACTATGAAGGGTTAGAGCTTATCTCACGATATGTGTGGGATCTATGTAGAAAGAAAATAGTGGAATGGGATCACATGGAGTGGTTAATGGATCCATATCTAAAGAAGATAGAATAGGACTAGGTGTAGGCAAAAACAAAATGAAAGAATTATTATATGATAAAATTGCACAAGAAATCTTAAGGAATAAAGTTATAGTTAGATCAAAGAAAAATTCATAAGTGCATTTATTGACTAAAAATTTTGATAAGAGTTAAAAACATCTTATATTCATAGAAAGTCACACTATGAGATATACAATCTTTGAGATAGAGGATCCCAACATTTGTACCCTTTGTCATTTATACCATATTTTATGAATGAATATAATCATGCTTGTGGTTTTAGTTCGTTGTATTCAAGTGATTTGAGAAAAAAAAGCAAGCACTACTAAGGATTTTAAGAGTTTGGTAGTCCAAAGCACGAATATATAAGTTTTCATAGGGAGATCTATTACCTATAACATAAGTGAGGATACAATTTATCGTATAGATAGCAATAAGAGTATAGTTTTTCCATAAAAGGTTTCCAGGAAAAAGTACTAATGAAAAGAGCTTAGATAGTATCCAAAATGTCTATAATTTCTTTTTTTTCTAACTATTATGTTGAGAGGTACATGAATAAGATCTTTGAATGAGAATTCATTATTGATCAAAGACATCGGTGAAGGATTTATTATTAGATTTTATGGCATTTTTAATGAAAAATATTTTTATTTTGTGAGAAAATTAAGTCTAAATCATATTTGCAAAGTACAAATAAATATAAAATAGTTGAAACATATTTAGGAGATAAATTTATATACATATAGAAAAATCACCAAAAAAATCACATAATATCATAAAATACTAAAATTGTCACTAGAAACAAGTTACCAAATATTAAAATGAATTAAAATAAAATGTGCTAAAGAAATAGTCCCTAATAAGAAAAGGAAATGTATGGATTTTGGAAGGTTGACAGGAAACATAATCAAAGTTTTCATACTTGACCTAACCCAAAGAGCCATTAGAAATTAAAGATCCTAGTTTAATATTAGAGAGATGACCAAGAAGAGAGTGACAAAGATAAAATGTAATAACACTATCATTAAGTTTGGATAAAAGGTGAAAAGAAGAAAGTTTAAATAATGTTTTAAACTTATGACCTATCCTAAAATACGTCGTTTGTTTGTAGATCTTGCTAGTACAACCATGACCAGTAAAAAGTAAGTTAACATTAAGTTTATATAATTGATCAGTTGAGATGAGATCTAAAGAAAGTTTAGCAATAAGAAAAGTATTAGATAAGGATATATCTAATACTTATCTAAAGTATTAGAAAAGGCTCTTGGACATTCCAATGCTTTAAACACGGTTATTATAATTTTCAAGAATATAAATAACATGTGAAAGAAAAGAAGTGATTAAGCAATCAAATAGAGGACTTGGAGGTCTTGTGATTACAACAAGTAGAATTAAAGCAACATAAAGACAAAGTACCTTATGTAAGGAGCATGACAGAAGAGGAAACAATACCAAAAAATGGTTGTAGAAGAATATGAAGACCTTTCAAGCAGAAATTTGAGAGTTTTACTATCTATTGAACCATTATATACTCTTTAGTTAACCCTTTGATGACAATAACACTAATAGTATGTTGAGTCTAAGAGGACTTAGTATTTAGAAGTATGTTTAGGTCTTCTTTTGCATTGAAAAATATGATGACTTCTCTTTTTACAATAGTTACAAAATACCTTTTGAGATAACTTAGCTACGTTATGAAGTATAGGGCTCTAATAAGTATAGGTTTATGCAACATCCTGTTACCCATGTTAAGGCTAGAATAGTGAATTATGAGAAGTTAATGAGAAATTAGAAAATGCATATCATGCTTTGCACATTTTTGCACATACAGGAGAATTTTGCTTATTGCACATGAATATGATTGTACATGCATTCATTGACATTTTTCAGGTATAACTGAGTTATTAATTCGAATAAAATGTGAATTTTGGTTTATTTATGGTGAAATTTTATTTGGAGAATATTGTGATTATTTTGAAAATTTTGGTGAATTTTAGGAAATTTCTAAAAATTTGGGATATTTTTGGACTAGGCAATATAACCAGTTAAATTGTGAAAAATGGCTCACGTGTATAGTGACACGTGAAAGATATGCAAGGAATACACATAATATGATGTTTTGGTTCGGAAGAGTTTACTGTAGATTTTATTCTTTACTAAAACACATTGAAATTCTCTTCCCTGTTTTTCATCACCGAACAACTTTTTTTTTTGTGAAATTGATTCACTCTTATCACTAGAACTACTATTAAATCAAGTAAGTGACTTTGATGATGATTTGATGTTGTTGATTCTGCTTATGAATTTATCATGAGCTGTTAGAGAAGTGCAGTTTCGGTGATTAATGGATGAAATGATAAATGAAAGATTTGTGAAATAGGTTTTGTTGTTAAATTAAAATGGATATGTAAAAGTGTTGGAAAGTTGATGTAGAAATATATGCTCTGTTTTGGTTTAGAGAAATCCAAATAGGGTGATTTTACTGTCCATACGTGAATTTGTGGAGATGGATTTAAATGAGGTTAATGAATTTAAATGAAGAGGTGGTGAAGTCGTGATATAGAGTTGATGAATTGATAAGTTGTTTTGTTGAAATGAAAGAGTAGAAAACAGGAATTTGCAAGTATAAGAATAAGATTTTTATGTTTAAGTGTAAACCTTGGATGTTTGATTTGTTTTGTGATGTTGAGCTAAAATGAAGTTAGAAGAATTAGTTTAAGTGTCACTTTGTGTTAATTAAAGAAGATTGAAGAGAAGAATAAAATATAGAAAATTATAGTAGAGAGAGAGGAAGTGAAGTTTCGGATTTGTTATGGTTGAAGGATAAACTTGAATTTGATTTGTTTAGAAATTGTATTGGAGTTAGAAATGCACTATAGATGATTTAGAAGTGAGTATTCTGGAAAAGAATGAAAAAAAGATGGAAGGAGAAAAAGAAAATATACGGTGAAGAAGAGAAGGAGCATGATCACGACTTTACTATTGAAGATTGTGAATCACGATCATGCTTCTGCACGATTGCAACTTCGCAAGTTTAGGAAGCATATTGCACGATCGCGACTATTAATGTTTTTGAAGAAAGTTTATTTCTGAATATCCTTCGGTATTTTTGTTATAACTTATTCACCCAATGTCCAAATGACTTGATTATTGAACCATTAGCTTCAAACCACATTGTTCTTCATCTCCACCAAAAATTATAACCATCTAAGATGGATTGATTGTTGAATTTAAGATGAACTGAGATGATTTAACTGAACATACTTCGGTATTTTGATTATATTCTGATCAGTAGGTATCCAAATGGAACAATTTTTAATTTAAATTAAACTAGAGATATATGGCTTCAAATTTTCTGAAGATATAGAATTTTAATTCTATCTCTAAGAAATTCAAAATTTGACTTAAAGTCATAGAATGCATTTTGAGTTTATGAACAGTATGAAATAATTGGAGTATAACTTTCAGATTTCTAAGACAAATTGTATGATCTTCATGTCATTAGAAACTTAAGCCATTGGAGAACAAGTTTCTAGAAGAAAGTGTTGCCTAATTGTGTCATTTACCTTATCATAATGATGAATCAAGTTAACTTGAAAGCATGTTGTTAGAAAATATGAAGTGGTCATTTGATATGCACGGGCGTGAGTTAAGATCTCACACCTGTGATTGTTTTAATTTGGACATGAACGGGCATAAGTTAAGATCTCAGACTCGTGACTGATTTTTGTTGGACTACACGGTTGTGAGTTTATGTTGCATGACCGCGAGTTTCTTTGGTTGTTACGCATGGGCGTGCGTGATAATTTCACACCTGTGACTTAGTTCATGGAATGCCAATTATTGATGAGGGCTTTGATATATGAATGATAAGGCGATGAGAATTACAATAAGATACCCAAGATTGTCATTGAATATGCATTGTGCATATTTTCGATATACATAGATGTGCATAAGGAAATATTTATTCATTTGTACAAAAGTGTAATTTATTTAAATGTGTTGTATATCTTATAAAGGAGCACGTTGGATGACAGTTATGAAGTAAATCAATTATTAATATAGAAATTCGATATAATATGTAAACTACACAAGAAGGGGGGTTGAATTGTGTAATATTTTTGAGGATATTAATCCTTTGAGATTTCTTGAATTTCTTTACAAAAAATTCAAACGATTACAAAAACACTTTGCTAAAGTTGATAAGCAATGAAATTACAAGTAATATTATTTACTCGTCTAACACAAGAAAATTAAAAGATAAGCGTTAGAGAATAAACACTGCGATTTTATACTAGTTCACCCCAAACTTTGAGATACGTGCAGTTCCCAGAGTATTTATGAGATTTAATTATACTCTTTCAACTTTACAAGTATTCTTTCACACGTAGAGCCTCTTCAGGTAGCTCACATAAGTATTCTTTATCAGTTATGTTAGCCTCTCTAGGCTCTAGCCTTCCCTTCTCTTTAAGAAAAGTATTTTTGAGGTTTCACGTTACAGATGTGTTTGCTCACTTTTTTTTTTCACTCTGAATACATAATTTTGCTAAGATCAAAACGCTCATAAGTACATCTCTATATATTTCTCTGTATGTATCCGTATATGCATAGCTGTAGTTTTCCACTGGAACTAATATTTATAGCCTAAGTCTCTAACCATCTTCTTGATAACTTTTTCTTGAATCTTCTAGAAATAGTTATTAGTTAAGTCCTGTAACTAACTCAAACTAATTAACTAACTGTCGTTCTAGCATATCTTCCTTTTTATTATCTGGAATAACTTGTCTTCTGTTACTTTATTTCGTCTTTTATTCCGCTTCGTTTTTTGTTGCACTTCATCTTATGCTTCACTTCGTCTCATGCTGCACTTCGTCTCATGCTTTGCTTTGTCTTATGTTGCACTTCGTCTCATGCTTCGCTTGGTCTTATGTTGCGCTTCGTCTTATGTTGCGCTTCGTCTTATGTTGTGCTTCATCTTACGTTGTGCTTCGTCTTATGTTGAACTTCGTCTTATGTTGCGCTTCATCTTATGCTTCGCTTCGTCTTATGTTGTGCTTCGTCTTATATTGTGCTTCGTCTCATGCTTCACTTCATCTTATGTTGCGCTTCGTCTCAGGTTGAACTTTGTCTTATGTTGCCTAAGTGTTACTTGCATTTATCTGCACACTTAATAAACTTATTAAAACAGTTCATACATTTCTAAGATTATTATCATTCTATTGTCATCAAAATTAATAGTAGTGAATTCCTCTTGACTTAACAATCTCCCCCTTTTTGATGATAGCAAATAATCATAATTTTAGAAAACTTTATAGATGAATTGTATTTAGACGAATAATAGATCAAAGAAAAAATATAAGAAAAGAATTGCATACTAGACATATATAATGCTTTCTATCTATTCTTCTTGTTCTCCTCTATATCTCTTTCTCCTTCTCCCCCTATTTGTTAGCTATAAAAAATTTCTCATTGTAGATGCTTCAAAACTTCAAAAAACATATGTTGCATGTCAGTGCAGATCGTCTTGAGGTCTTGTTCAATAGTAACCCGTAGTAGTGCTATTTCCTCATGAAGATTACCCATTGAATCAGCGAGTTCATCTACCTTAGAATGAAATTCCTTAATTTCTTTTGCTAATGCTTTCTGAGTTTCCCTCTGACTGTGATTTGCTTCCATCTAATTTATGAAATATTTTAAGAACTCTGAATTAACAGTAGGATCTTAGTGTATTTCACTAGGTAGATGAAGGTTTTCAACAGTAGATGGTTCTGAAGGTAACATATCTAAGTCTATAATTTTGATAGAGGGTAAACTGAAAGGTTGTTTTCCTTCTGGGAGATCGAGATCATCAGGTCTAGGTAGGTTTCATAATTGGTTGCCCAAGAAGATGTAATACATCCTTGATTGAGGCTATGAAACCTAAAGGTCTGAAATGCATGACCAAATGCACAAAGGTTTCTAAATTGAAATTGATACCTTCAACCATGATACTACTGTATTGTCCTTCTTGCATTTTCCTAACTACTATGAAGTTTTCATTTGTGGTTAAAACTCTAAATTTACTTTCTGATGCTTTTGAAATGTGGTGTGAGATATAGATACCTCCAGGTTGAGCTCATTGCAAGCATCATCTATGTTCTTCACAGCTACTTGAATCTCCTCTTCAGTGAGATGTCTTTATTTCCCTCAAGAAACATCTTGTTCTTCCCTTTTTCTTCATTTGTCACAAGGGTTGAGCAAATTGGTTGTACATCTGGTATAATTTTTATCAAAGTTCTACTCGTAATTGGGTAGATTGTATATCGATCCTTTTACATATTCAATGGATATGGTTCTACCTTATCATCTAGCAAAATACCATATAATCTTCGTTCTTTATGTCTTAGAAGATGTATCGTTTGATCATTAATCGGTATAGGTTCGACTAGGATCTTGACTGACTTTTTCGAAGGTTCTTTGATAATAACTAAGCTTCTGCTTTGAATAGGTACTGTTTCTTCTATTATCTTCATTCTTAAATCCTTTTTATTGAATGGTGGAGTAGGATTATAAGGTTCCAATTGATGTTGCACTGTTGATGCCTTCTGTTGAACCTCAGATGAAAACACCTTCTTCTGAATGGGCTTTACCTTCTTTAGTTCTTCTACGGGTTAGAAGAAAGTTGTTGTTCAGGTTTCTTCCTCTCAAACACTAACTTCCTTTTAATTTTAGTCTCTCTAGATGATTTTGCTGATTGGCTTTGTAAAATAGAGACAATTGATTTGGTAGGTTGCTGTCTTGTCTCTTGCTTTTCAGAATCTTCATCACAAATTAGAGATGTCCTCTTCTTCTATTCTTGTTTTCGTAAGGTTAATAGTCTTGGCGACCTTCTTGGATTTTTCTGATTAAAGTGTCTCTGCCTTTCTCTTCAATGACACTTGTTATGATGATTGTTGAGCCCGAATCTCCTCTTTCTGTAGAATCATCTTAGGTTTTATTGAAACATTAGACGATTTCTTAGTCTTTTATTCTACAGATGTTCTTCCTGTCGAACGAGGTTTTTTTGTTCTTTCAATCATACCATGTTCACTTCTACCCCGTTCTACTATGAACTCCCCTTTAGACCTTGCTTTGGGAGTAAAACTTCTATCCGTCTCTTCATCAACCTTTATCCCAATTCTGTGAATAGTTACAGCATTAATAACACTTTTCACATCCATCATTACCCTATTACCTCTGTCGAGAAAGATTCTTGAGCCTCTAAAAATCCTTGTCAACAACATTCCATACGATAAAGAACTAGACTCACTCTTTGCTTTCATCATGTACTTCAAAATCAGGTATGGAAGATTAATGGGTTGGTGATTTAGTAGGTGATACAGACAATGTTCATCATTCATTGTCACAAGGCCTTTCGAGCCTGCTCTTGGTAGGATACAGTGAAGAAGTAGCGAACCTTAGCCTTCGGAACAAGATTAACCGCCTTTTTAACTTCAGGATCACTACATCCATAGATTTGTCGATTAATGCGCATTCTATCTACACAACCTTGAGTAATCCATTTTGTATTGTTGAACAGCGTTACTCCAATACTGGTACAACCACTGACCCTTTTGATAGTATCTTCTGTCACAATAATTGACAATCCATCTACCATTGATACTAAGGTATCATCTACCACCTTTGCGTTCTTCCAAAATTCATATATCTCATTCAAATAGACCTTTTCACGAACCTTGAAGAAGTTCTTCCAACCAACTACTTCAATATCTGGTTCAATGTCCATCTAATTTTCTTTTAATGAAATGAAATCAACGTGTATTGGATAGATAAGTGATTGCTTCATTTGTGATTTGTAATAAGAAAAAAAATAAAGATATAAAATTTTTTCGCTCAAAGTAGCGATGTTAGTTTCTGAAAGTAAGAGTATAAGATGAAATAAATTTGAAGCTTAGAACAAAGTATGAATCATCTTAGTTGAGAGCACTAAATAAGTGGGTTTCAAAGTATTTCAAGAAAATTCTAGAGTAGAAGGTATTTTAGAATCTTGAGAAGATTTCTTTCTTATACTTACTTTTAAAAAGTTACCATTCATAACTAACCGTTACTGTTTACTTAAACTTATAACTTTTTATCTCCTTCTTGTATGAATCGTCTGGGTCATGACGTGACAGACGAATGGTCATTTAGCATCACCATATTCAAGTTTCGTCTGAATTCCTTGAATCTATCTTCACACAAGGGTTTAGTGAAGATATTTGCCCATTACTGATTTGTCTCAACAAATTGTAAATTGATGATTCCTCTTTGTATATATTCTCATATAAAATGATGTCTAACTTCAATATGTTTTGCCCTTGAGTGTTGTATTGGATTCTTTGATATATTGATAGCACTTGTGTTGTCATAAAAGATTGGAATTTGATCTTCTTGTATGGAGTAATCTTCTAAATGATACTTAATCCATAACGTCTGTAAACAACAACTTGCAGCCGATATATATTTAGCTTCTGCCGTAGATAGAGCATTTGAGCTTTGCCTCTTGCTTGACCATGAAATTAGATTATGACCAAGAAAGTGATAGCCTCCACTTGTACTCTTTCTATCAATTCTATCTCTAGCATAATCAGCATCACAATAGCCAATTAACCTGAAATCTTTACCTTTCTCATACGTTAAACAAAGATTAGTGGAACCTACCAAGTATCTCAATATTCTTTTCACAGCAATATAATGAGATTCTCTAAGATCTGCTCGAAATCTTGCACACAAACAAACACTAAACAATATATCAGGTCTGCTTATAGTTAGGTAAAGTAAAGAACCAATAATACCTCTGAAAAGGGTTTGATCAACCTTCTTACCTGCTTCATCCTTAGATAAGAGGATTGACGGATGCATAGGAGTTGACATAGGTTTAACTTTCTCCATTTTATATTTGGCTAACAGTTATTTAATATATTTTTGTTGATGAATAAAAATCTTTTCTTCAGTTTGCTTAATTTGTAACCCAAGAAAGAACTTCAATTTAAACCATCATACTTATTTCAAATTCACTTTTCATAAGCTTTTCAAAAAATGGAACATAGCTTCTTAGAAGTTGCATAAAAAATAATATCATCAACATATATATGTACTATAATGAAATCATTTTTGACAAACTTTCTAAACAAAGTCTTATCTACCTGTCCTCTAGCAAAGTCATTTTCTATCAAAAATGAACTTAGACGATCATACCAAGCACTCGGTGCTTGTTTTAATCCATATAAAGCTTTATGAACTCTATAGACATAATCTGGTTTATCATCATCTTCAAAACTAGGAGGTTGCTTTACATAAACTTCTTCATCAATAAAATCATTCAAAAAGGAACTTTTCACATCCATTCGAAATAGTTTTATATCATGACAAACAACATATGCAAGCAAAATCCTAATAGCTTCTGATCTAGCTACAAGATCATAGGTTTCATTATAGTCTATTCCTTCTTGTTGATTATAGCCCTGGGCTACTAATCTAGCTTTGTTACGGTTAACACGACCTGATTCATCTAGTTTATTTTGAATACCCATCTGGTTCCTATGACATACTTGATGGTCGAGGAACTAAGGATCAAACTTTGTTTCTAATAAATTGATTTAACTCCTCTTGCATGGCTAAAATCCAAGCTTCATCTTGAAGAGCTTCATCAATTTTCTTAAGTTATAACTCAGAAATAAAAGCTACATTTGTCACTCTTCTGAACTTAAACCTAGTTTTCAGTCCTTCTGAAGTTTTGCCTATAATCAGATTTTCTAGATGAGAAGATTTATACTTCCAGTCTTTCTTAAGACTAAAGTTTTCAAGAATGACTTCTATCTTATTAGGGGGATCAACTAGAGGTGACAAATCTAGTTTATCAACTAAATGATCAGATAGAGTTTCATCATCAAAATCATCTTTTATATCTGAATGAGAATCATCATCAAATCTAACATGCATAGATTCTCCAACAGATTTAGAAACAAGATTATAAACTCTATAAACTTTAGAAGACATTGAATATCCAAAAAATTTCCTAAATTGATCTTAGAATCAAATTTATCCAAATTTTCTTTTGTATTCAATATAGTGCATTTGTATCAAATTTATCCAAATTTTCTTCCTTTTCATAACTCATATGGAGTTTTATTTAACATAGTTCCTAGAAATACTCTATTTTGAATATAGCAAGCTGTATACACAGCTTCTACCCAGAAATATTTAAGAAGATTCATTTCACATAGCATAGTCCTTGCCATTTCTTGAATCGTCCTGTTCTTTCTTTCTACAACTCCATTTTGTTGTGGAGTTCTAGGAGCAGAGAAATTATGGAAAATTCCAATTTCTTCACAAAACATTCTGAATATTTCATTTTCAAATTCTCCACCACGATCACTGCTAATTCTAGCAATAGAAGTTCCTTTTTTATTTTGTAACTTTTTGGAAAGAACTTCAAAGCACTTAAGAGATTCATTTTAATGTGATAAAAATAATATCCAACAAAATCTAGTGAAGTCATTAACAATTACGAGACCATACTTCTTTTTGCCAAGACTTAAAGTTGTAGTTAGACCAAACAAATATATATGTAACAGCTCCAGAGGTCTAGATGAGGTTACTTCATTTTTAGAAAAAAAAAAGATGTTTTAATTTATTTTCCTTTTTAACAACTCTTACAAAAGAAATCTTTGTTAAAACTTATTTTTAGTAAACCTTTTACCAAATCATGTTTAACTAGCTTGGAAATATGTTTAAAACTAACATAAACTAGCTTTTTATGCCAAATCAATTTTTCTTCATCTGTTGATATAAAACATGAAATATTTTGACTTTTCAAAAAATACAAATTAATCTTATAGAGATTATTTCATCTCTTGGTAGAAAAGAATACAGAACTATCCTTGGTTTTTACTACACAAGAATTTTGATTAAAGGATACTTCAAAACCTGAATCACATAATTGACTTAAAATAATTAGATTATGCTTTAATCCTTCAACTAGCAAAACATTATCAATAGACACAAAAGAATCTTTACCAATTTTGTTGATTCTAATCATTTTACCTTGCTAGTTGTCTCCAAAAGTTACTGTTCCTCCTTTCTTATTTTGGAGGTCTAGGAATATAGATCTTCTTCTCATCATGTGTCACGAGCATCCACTGTCCAAGTACCATTACTGCTGGCTGTTTTTTCCAATAAGAGAGATCTGCAGTATATATTATATCTTTGTTAGGTACCCATATTTTCTTGGATCTTTTGGGGTTAGACTTACAATAATTCCTCGAATAATAAGAATATTGTTTCTTATTCTTTATGTTAGA
>JAOQMP010070812.1:0-21524 GCA_027563575.1 Erythroxylum pedicellare | reverse complement strand
TCCATATGATTGTCTCATAATAGGTCAATCCAATGTACTTACTACCCTTAGTAAGCATCCACATGTTAACTTTAAACAACTCATGTCTACAGCTTATAAGATCCATAGGTTAATCCAATTAAGGAGTATAACATATGTTAGTCTATCCGGATTAATGATATCATATCTCATTAATCCTACGACTAAGGAAAGTTTAGATACTAACATAATTACACATTATAGGAATCTCATTATCATGATCTCATCATGATTTCCTTCATGCTATATTTTATATTAAAGACTTCATTAAATCAATTTAAGATCAACATCAAATCCATAAATGTATGAATATCGAAATAATGTAAAATACCTTTATTGATCATAAAATGATTTGTATAATAAGTGCTAAAGGTGATTTCATTTATAGCACTTTTCTAACAACTTCTTCATCCCTAGCCACCAAAAGTGTTGTTTAAGGTGTTATACATATTGGTAGTACTAAGATGCATAGCATAAAATATTGTGCATGCTTCCTCCAAAATCTCTTTCTTCAGACCTTTAACATTTGGTACACACAATCTCTGTCCCAATCACAAAATGTTATTTATCAACTTAAACTCAGAACTCGAATTCTACTTCAACTTCTTGAAAAAATTTCTAAGTGCTTCCCACTTCATCATTGCCTCAATTTTTTCCAAGCTACCTATATGCCCTGTCCAGATATTATATGATCTAAGAATACCACCTAATCAAGCAAGAATGCATAGTTACTAAACTTAGTGTACTACTATTTTTCCCTTATGATATGTAAAATTAACCTCAAATGCTCATAATGTTCTTCTTTACTCCTCGAATACACCAAGACATTGTTTATAAATACAATAACAAAATGATCCAAACACGGCTGAAACAATTTATTTAGTAATGTCATAAATGCATCCGAATTATTCGTTAATCCAAAAGGCATCACCAAAAACTCGGAATGCCTATATTTGGTTCTAAATGCTCTCTTTAGTACATCAGCTTCTGCTATTCTAAATTAATAGTACCATGACCTCAAATATAGTTTAGTAAACATCTGAGCTCCTTGTAGCTGATTAAGTAAATCTTCTATTTTTGGTAATGGATACTTGTTCATTATATCACCCGATTTAACTGTCTATAATCAATGCACAACCTCAAAGTTCCATCCTTCTTTTTCACAAATAAAATCGGAGCTCCCGAAAGTGACATACTGGGTCTGATAAAACCTCTTTCTAATGGCTCCTGTAACTGAGTCTTAATTTTTTTACATTCTACCAATGCCATCCTATAAGGGGGGAATGGATATAGGAGCAATACCTGGAACTAGTTCAATAGTAAACTTCGTCTCACTATTTGGTGGTAATCTCGGTAATTCATCAGTAAATACATCTGGAAAATCCCTGACAATAGGAATATAATGTAATGTCTGCTCAACTCTAATATCCATCACGTAGGATAGAAAGGCCTCACATCCACCTCTAATTAGTTTAAATGTGCATATGGCTTAAATCAGTCGAACTAGCACTGCTTGACTAACACCTCAAAATATAGCTCTCAGTTGATTAGGAGATTCAATAACAACCTCCTTAGTGTAATAGTTCATCATAGCTCTATAAGCAGTAAGCCAATCTATACCTAAAATAAGGTCTAACTCCTTCAACTACATTGCTATCAAATTGTCTTTCAGTTTAGCATGGTAATTTTGAATAATACGTCTTCTACATATCTCTCCAATCATTGTATTACTACCGACTGGAGTACTCACCTCTAACTTGAACTCCAACGTTTCTCTCTCGTAATGCAATTGAGATGCTAAGTGTGGGGTAATAAACGAATGAGTAGATCCTAGATCTACCAATGTAAATGCCTCAAGGTTAAATACATGTAATATACCTGCAACAACATTTGGAGAACTCTGTGCCTCCTGTTTGGTGATAGCAAAAATCCTGTCTTGAGACTGTGGTTGATTACTATGTACCTCAATCTTAGGTACACTACGGCCTATTGAGAATGTCTTGCCTCTACCTCTATCTCTCTGTCTAGATCCACTAACTCTAACACGTCAGGTAGTCATCTTAGACATTGGTCCTCCTCTAACTCCAAACTAGGCTCCTAAAGCTGTTAGGTAGTCTCTAATTGGAGGGTGAAAGGACCTATAATGATAACAAGCTCCTAAACCCTCCATCATACTCCACCATGATGTTTTTCACAATACTTGCAATTGGGTATCTATTATGCTTGTCCTTTATAATATTAACTTCTAGAAGCATACTCCACCATGACGTTTTTTACAATGCCTGCAATTAGGTATCTATTGTGCCTATCTTTTATAAGACTAGCTTCCAGAAGCTTAGCCTCCACAAATCCAAGCCTGATTAGTACCTCCTCTAGATTTGAATCCCATCTATCTCAATCTAGACTATGATCATCGTGGTTTACTTTGGCGTTTACTGAATCTCCTATCAGATTAAACTAAGAAATCACTAGGCCTTTTAAACGTTAGCTACTGCCTATACACGCCTCGTTCATTTGTCAATAATTTCTCGATCTAAATAGAAGCTACTCTCAACTCAATAAAACTATTCGGATTAGTAATGGCCAATCTTGCCCTTAATTCCATATTTAGGCCTTACTCAAACCTCCAGCATTTTTCCTCCGTAATAGGAATTAGAGCAGTAGCATACCCTGATAGTTCATTAAACAATATCTTATAATCAACTACTGTGAGGTTTCTTTGCTTGAGATAAAAAATTCTTATTAAAAAATCCTTTCATTTTCTGACCCAAACATATTTTTGGCATATAATTAGCTCTGAATGCTTTCAAGAAGTCCTACCAGGTCAATTTGCAAGGTTGGGACGAACTACCTGGGACTGTCTTTCACCATTGATAGGCTGGGCCCTGTAGTAAGGAGACTATATAATCAAACCTTTCATCCTGCTCATAGCCCATCTAATCAAACACTCTCTCTATCCTCCCCAGTCAACCCTTGACGTCTTCGGGGTTTATTCAAGCACTTTCATTCGAAATTAAGCAGACCCTACTAAGCATAATGCAAATAAGTGTGCAATTCTATAGATTGACTAATGAGGATCCCAATGCACATATAGTGAACTGCCTCGAAATATGTGATACCTTCCTATGACATACCACACACATAGGGCATATTCCCGAAAGCATCAGAGAATATTCGAGATATACTTTAGCAACATGATATGTTCGCAAACAATTGAGAAAGATTTTTCTCTAGCTTACACATAATATCATACAGCACAAAGGCATTTTAATTAACAAATTGCTAGAGTTCAAACTAAATTTTAGAACTTTCCCGCGTTCAACCTGTGTGAAAACATTCCAAGAAAGCTTAGCTTTCCTCTTTAATGACCTAAGTAAAGATGTATAGCAAAACATTTCTATTATTTCATTTATCAATTCTCACATTCATAGTCATTTCCATTATTTGATAACAAGTAAATTCATAGAACTTTTCAGTATATTATTACTAAACAAGTACATCAAGCAATAATTCAGTCTCATCATAAATATCAAATAAGTGCACATAAAACATTGTTCACTTATTTCTCATATTTATAAATAATAATCTATGTATGTGTATGCTAATCTTATGCATGTACATAGAATAACAAATTTTGTATCCTAATGCACCAAATTAATCATCTACTGATATAACTTATTTTATTTAATGCAATATGCATGAGCTTAAAATTCTAAATGTTCTAACCCTCAACAATTTAGGAGACAGGATATTACACTTCCGATGTTATGGGATGTCAAAAGCTGCAATTAGGATGAGGCTTTTCCATTTACGTTAAGGGATAGAACCAAAACTTGGTATCAATCTCTTGGTCACTAAAATGTCACATTGTGGGAGCAATTAGTAGATGCATTCCTAGACAAGCATCTATGAAGATAATAAAAGACATCATGAACTTCCAATAAAGTGATAGGGAATCACTTTACAAGGCGTAAGAGAGATATAAGGGTTTACAAAGGAGGTGTCCACAGTATAACCTACTAAGATAATTCCTTTTACAAACCTTCTACAATGAAGTCAATCCACCCATACAAGGTACTATAGATGTAGCTTTGTACGGATTGCTTATGCAAAAGACTATTGATGAAGCGAAGAAGTTGCTTAAAGAAATGGCCAGTAACGATTGTTTGTGGACGAATGACATGAGTAGACAACCCACAAACCTCTATGAGCAAAAAGGAGCTTTAGTTGTTGATCCAATTACAAAGATTCAAGCTAAGATCGACAACCAAACAACATGAAAGCTTCTTCTTCAACCCCTATTAAGAAAGCTTCTTCTTCAGCCCCTATTAAGGCCATTCAACAAAGATGCAAGTTGTGTGGCTAGGACAATCATCATACCATCGATTGGTTCTCGATGCAAGGTAATGAAATGGAGCAAGTTAAGTATATGGGAGCACAGTTTGGTCGTGGTGGAGGGAACAATCCCTATTCAAACCTTTACAATCCTGGGTGAAAGAATCGTCCAAACTTTTTTGGTCAAACAATGCTAGAGATCAATTCTGACCTCAAAGGTCACCTGGTTTTCAACAGGAGAAACCTAATTCCATGGATGCCAAATTAGAAAAAATCTTCGATATGATTGGAAGCATGGATAATGCACATAAGAGATTGGAAGAAAAATTTCAACAAGTGACAATGAATCATGCATCCACCATCCCTAACTTGGAAGTCCAAATGGGCCAATTGGCAGATGGACTATTTACACAAAATGCAAAGAGCCTTCCGAGTAACACAAAAACAAACTCAAAGGAAAGGATTATGGTTATCACCTAGGCCACTGAGGAGAATCTCAACCAAGGTGAAGAAGATAGGGAGAAGCAAAAGAAAAGGTTGATAAAAACGTCTTGTTGAATGAACATAAGCTGAAGGAAATCAAAAAGTATCAACCTGCAATTCTATACCCCATTTTAGCACAATGGAAGCCAAAAGAAATGGAGTTGAAGGAATTCCCTGAGTAATAAGTAGCTAAAAACGTGAGTCACCCTTATGGAATCCATACAAGAAAGAATAATCAACAGAAAGGAGTTGGAAAAGCTAGCGAGTGAAGTAGGAAGCCCGAATAGCTCTAACAAAATGGACATTACCATGGAAAAAAAATGATCTAGGCGATTTGTACATTCCTTGCAACATAGTTAATGTTAAGGTGGATAAGAATTTTACAGACTTAGGAGATTTTATAAGTATGATGCCTTACACTTTATGCCAAAAGATGAAGCTAGGAGAAATAACAACGACCATGATGAATATATAGATGATTAATCAATTAATTCATCGTCCGATAGGTATAATCAAGGACGTTCTTGTTAAGATGGAAAAATTTACCTTTCCCATGGACTTCATCATTTTAGACATAGAGGAAAACTTGGAGATACCAATTATCACTGGACGACCATTTTTAGACACCGCCTGATTTATTATAAATGATGATGAAGGCAAGTTCACCCTAAGGGTAGGGAATGAGAAGGTGTCCTTTATCATGTCCAAGGATAAAAGAAGCTCTCACATTTCGTAGACATCGTTAAGAGAACCAATTCTCGTGGAGAGGTTAAACATAGTGATGATCAAACGGATCCACCTAGGAAGCCTCAATCTTGAATGAATAAGAGGAAAAAGAAGATGAAGAAGAAGGGTGGTGGAAATCATAGTTTGGTAGCTCATTTGCAATTCATGAGACCTATGATCGCTTTACCATTACATAAATCGTTCAAACCACTAAGAGAAAAAGAAGTACGTCGAGCTACTGATGGTAAAATAAGCATTGCATGGGATGCAACCTATGGTTATTTATCATCTTGTGTAGTAAGTAGGTTTTGCATCTTGTCTTTCTTTATATGTGTTTTAAGTATAGTTGAATATTTTAAGAGAATTGAGGATTAGTTGGTATAGGAATGTGGTGGAAGGCAAGCATAAGGAGTTAATAATGTAATTATAAGATATGGAAGGATTTCGGGATGAAATGAGGAAAAGAAGTGAAAATCAAAATATATGCAGGAATTTTTATAGGGCCACGATCGTGGGCTGTAAGGGGTAGATTAGGGATGCGCGATTTACAACTTTTTTTTCTTCCAATTTTACCCCCTTTAACCCTTCCTACCCTATATATTCACACTCACCCTCTTTTTTCTTATTCCTTTCACTTCTCCCTATCTCTCTAAACCTAAAAAGTCAACTCCTCTCACTTCTCTCTACCCTTCTTCAAACCTTAAACTCCTTCCAAACTTTTCATAACTCTTAATCCAATGGTACCATGCATTAAGTAGATAGTCAAGCAAACCCAACCTAAAGGCAAAGTCCAAGTATTGGGTAGGTTGCGAACAACAAAATAGGGCAGCAAATTACGACCCACCTTTCCCAATCTTCATGGAGGAGGAAGGTAATCGCTATCACATCCTTAGTTTAAAGAACATCATTGTGCCTAACTACCTAGATTTTGATACTTTAGAAATAATTGGATTGAGAGAATGGGTTGAGGCTTTAGGTAGAAGAATTTAGTGGAAAAAATTCATGCGATTCAATTATCCTACTTATGAGGAACCAATCCTAGAATTCTTCACATCCCTTTAATTTGAGCCAACCAACCCTAAGGACCTATAGCTTCAATTATGGGGTTAATCATATAGGTTAGATTATGAGATTTTGTGTGAAATTGGTGGATTACCCATTTCAGCCATAGTTAATTAGTACGATGACTTTCGTGCCACCCAATATTGGAAGAAACTAACAGGGTTAGAGAGCTTCAATGCTAAAATGCATATAATAATATTATTAGAAGCCCTAAACACTTATTATTGCACAAATTTATATGTCAAACTGTCTTTGACAAAACTGAAACTAACAAAGTGTTCAATAAAAGAACTTTTTCTATTGTGGTACATGGACCATAGCATCCAAGTTTGTACCTCTACCCACATCTTTAATGCAATTACTACTTCTCTAAGAAGGAGAAGCAATAATTTGGGCACGGGGTACTTGCTAACGACCATGTGGAGTACTATGGTGTTAATTACAATGGAATAACTATCTATCTTCCTGAGTTTCTTAACACTCGTCATTTGACAAGAGCTAAAATCTTGAAGTCTTATAATATGAAACTTCGAGATATAAATGCTAAATCTCATGTCAAGACTAGGACAGGACGGGTCAGTTTGAGCTCGAAACCACAATAACAAGAGTATAACTGAACAAGTGAGGATTCAGAAGAGGAAGAATAAACAGGATGAGAGAAGGTAATGGAAGCAGTTTCAAACAATAGCAAAGTCATTTTGAAGAGAACAAAGATGCCAAAGCTGAGACATATGACATACTCACATATATTTTGAGGCTCAAGGTGTTCAACTACCACCTCCGACACCATTACCACCTCTATCACCATGATGGGTTTAATACTCTAACCCTTGTATTTTATTTTATTTTTATTTTCAATTGTTCTTATGTTTCTCTTGTTTCATTATTTTTATTCCCACCTTATATATTATTTGTTTGTTCTTCTCATATTGAGGACAATGTGTTGTCCATATGTGAAGAGGATTGTATACATTATATGTTTTTTATTTGAATTTGAATTTTGCATGTTGTATGTTAGTTTTATTCAGGATTGCATGGTGTGATTTGTGTGAGTGTGTAAATGGATAAGACTTAACAAAATCGATTTAGATTTGAACATAGTCTTTTAGGTTATGAAGATTTATTAGCTTGTGAAGTTAGTGTTCTAAGTTGTTTTGGGCAAATATACAAGTTAATTAGAATATGATGTTAATTCATTCACTATAGAATTTACCACATTAATTTATAATTTTAGGTCAGTCGAATACGTAGCATTGTTAATATCTTTTTATGAGAATGATTAGCTAAAGAAATGAGATATGCAATAAAAAATCGTGTGTTTTGTTTAATTAATAACTATTCCACTGGCCATTTTTGAAAAAATTTGAGTTATGAATAGAGTTAGTAGCTAGTTGAGAATGTGATGTAGCTAAGTAACTGGGGGACATTCATCATAAATGATTGCCTTCGAGTCAAAAGGCTATAATGACCATCCAATAAGGTCGCTTAATAAAAACAAAGCCTAGTTGAGTAACCGGGGGACATTCATCACAAGTGTTTTCCTTTTCATCAAAAGGCTAGGTTCATGTTAATTAAAAGTAACAAAAATAATGTGTTGTTTAATAAATCCTACCGATCTTAGTGAACAGCTCAAATTTTCATGAAAATCTACTTTAAGGATAGATATAATTTTGATTGATCGACTAATTGTCAATGTGTGTGTGTAAGTGATAGGAGTGAATGAGTTTGACATTAAGGTCTTGAGTAGTATGCATATTTAGTCTGAAGTACTTAGACATCTATTTAATAAGTTAATAAGTTAGAACAACTTGAGGGATCATACTTGTAGTTAAATTTGTTTTATGAAGTCTAATGCCATTGACCCATTATTGCATATGTGTGTGTTTTGTTGTTTGTGTTTAGTGTGTTGTATTTTTCTATCTTTGCTTGAAGACAAGCAAAAGTTTAAGTGTGGGGATGTTGATAATGGTAGATTGCATAATGTTTTAGTGGGTAGTTTAGTATGTGTTTAGTTGTTAAATTGAATAATTAGTGAATGTTTAGGTTAAGATTGTGATATTTGGTTTGAATTTGTGTTTTAAGTGTTTTAGGGGTTAATATATGCCATTGAGCTTAATTTTTGTGTGTTTGAGGTGCTTTGACGTGTTTGATAGTGTTTCAAGTCAAATATAGAAGAACGGAGGACATTCAGAGGAAGTCTAGGACAAAACTATAAGCCACGATCGTGATAGAAGCTTGTGAAGGTGCTAAGATTGTGGCCTCATTTGCAACGATCGTGACAGAAGCAAAATTTGGGGCCACAATCATGGCCTACATGATAGAAGTTGCGGACAGCCTTCCAGACTTAAGTTTTCAAGAGACTTTTTAGACTTTTTGGGCATGGGAAAATCCTAGGGTTTACCCTAAATGGAAAATACTATATAAAGAAAGAGAAATGACCTAGAAAATAGCTCTAACTTCTTACACTTTGAGAAAGATCCAAAGAAAGAGGAAGAAGAAGAGAGAAGGAGGAGAAGAAGGAGGCTTCTGTGCTACCATCTTCCTGATCGATTATGATCCTTCCAGGTGACATCATTTCATCTTTATTGTTCTTTCTTTTGAATGTATAAGATGGATTTGTTAGTAATGGATTTAGGTTTTATAATGATTTTCTAAACTTCTTTAGGGATTTGTTCTTGAATCAATGTTAATGTGATTTCTTTTGATGATAATACATTGGGTGTTATGATTATTTGTTGTATTTGCATGCTTCGGTAATAAATCAAGATAGCAAAATGATTAGATTGGGTAATAAAAGTTAAACAATCAAATAGATCATGCAAATAAGCAAATTAGGAATTTAAGCGAAGAGAGGTCTCGTGAAGACCCAATTATTTATTAGAGGGCTTAAAATTTGATTGTAATTGTGGGTTTTTTGTTAATTGATAGATTGAAAATTCCATAATTCATTTAGGGGTTATGATTTAGGGTTAAATGATTATAACTCAAGAGAGAATAATTTACCCTTCAAAAGTCTACGATCGATACCATATTAACAAAAAAGTAATCATGGTAGCATTTATAGGATAAATCCCCTTTCTCATATTCGACTAATCTTCCTTGTGTGATTTCCATTGTTAATTTGGTGGTGCTTAATTTGATACTCTTTGCATGCTAATTTTACAATTTTTTTATAATCAATCATTTTCATGCGCTTACTTTTTTGTGCAATTTTTTATTTTCTTTTCAATAATTCTTTAGTCCTTAGAAAATTAGAATTATATTAGTTCAACAACTTCTTGAGGGATTGACAACTCACATACTAAACCCATAACCTGTGCGCTTGCAGTATTTTAAGGGGTTTTAAATAGATTAAAACTTGCCTCAGCAAGTGCTCACTTATATTTTCAATTTATGTCATCAATTCTATCAAGGAATTATTAAACCACTTCTTTCTTAAGATGTTATCTTAATATATTATTTGATATTATCTCCTTTGTTTTAAGTTCATTTTAATGCTTAAATATTAAAATTAATGTTGGTTTTGTTTTACGAGATGAAAAGTGGACATTGCATCATATTGGGACATTATTGATGATAATCATGAATTTGGATAAAGTGAAGAGATTGCTGCAATGTATAAATGTTAGCCCCTTAAAATATTAAGGCATTTTATGGCTAGCTGGAAATGACCCTAGGGTGGAAGGTTAACTAAATCATGTGTATAGCGGTGGCATGCTAAATGTAACACCCACATACCCCCTGGGAGGATATGCAAATGCTGCACAAAATAGTTTTGAAACAATCCAAAATATGCTAAAGCATTTCTAGAAACTCAAGTAACATACATTTCATTTCATAAGTTGGGTCATATTTAGAACACAACATACACATGGTACTTATCACATGCAAGACTTAAATCCAAATCCAACTTGTATTAAGGTTATTACAAACCATCAAACAAATACAAATCCCAGTATGTCTCATTACATTAAATACAACTTAAAAACAAACTGAACATTTCCAAAACAAATCATAATCTCCTTGGCCTATGTAGTTATCTTTGTCCCAGTCTTTAAACCTTATTAGAACCTTTACAGAGGCAAAACCACCGTGCTAAGCATAAAGCTTAATGGGTAAATAACTAAACAAGTTAGCCTGCTAATCCTTTTTACAAAAGTGGGTAATGGGACCATAACAGAAGATACCCATGTTTGGTATCTAAAACAAAAGAGACTTAAGTCTCTGAAATAGACGACATAGAAGTTTCTAAAATTAAAAAGCGCCGAAGTGTCTAGCATAGAAGACACCGAAGAGTCTCGTCACAGAAGACACCTTAATGTCTGGTTATAGAAGACACCTTCGTGTTTGGTTACAGAAGTAGATGCAGACCCCTCTAAGCATGCTTATTTACCCACGACTAGGACTTGGCAGTTTTAAAACAAAACATTTCAGATTTCATAATCACATGCAAAAGATGTAGTGTACAACATATGTCTTTATGCCACTTTTTTCAAATTGAACATAATCTTTTATATCTAGTAAATTAACATACCTTATGAACATAAACATTTGCAATAAGGTACCAATAAATACATTATATATTTACATATTATATATAATTACGCAAATTCCCAATTCACAAACAATCATATTCATTTTACATCATATAAATCCTTTAAAACACGTTTATGTTCATAAGGACACGTTCATCCTTGAACACACCATACATTTCAACGCTAGACATATTATTTACTAACTACACATTCCTTAAGTAATTACCTCAATTAAAAATGCATAACTAAATTAACTTTTATTCAATTAATCTAACCGTTATTTAAGTTTATTTCACACCTTAATCAAGTCCAATTAAGTCCCAAAGACCAAATAAAATGACCTAACCTTATATAGTTTAACAATTGCAGAAAACCAAGTTTTTCACCTTCCTAACCATTTCGCATGACCGTGGGAATGTGCCTTATAAATCCCAAGATTATGGGATGAGTGAATCAAAGGTTCACTCACCCACAACCTTCAGTTTGTTTCAAAAACTTAACTTCTTCTCTTCCATTTGACACACCTTCACCAAAGTCCATCAATTTCACTTCAATTTTACCTTATTCATGCTTCAATACCTAATCAAATTCATTTCCAAACCAATTCAAAAATTATTCATTAAGCATCTCACAATCTATGATCTGTTAGGTATCAACATCCAAAGCAAAAGCTATCATACAAGTATCATATTCCAAACCTCAATTCATCATCAATTTAATACATATTCTATCTAATTCAAGCATTAAATAATTCATATTATAGCATGCAATCAATTTTAAAATTCCCTTACCTTCTAAAGTTCAAATTTTATCTCCAAAGATCTAAATAATCCAGCCCTTCCAAGCAATCAGCACATATCTCAGATCAAGGTGCAAATTTCAACACTAACAAGACAATAGCATAGAAAATAGCAGGACCTATTTCTTGATGTAGTAACTTACAAAGATTCCAAGTGAAGATGATCCAAAATGAAGAAAAATTATAGAAGTTGAGAGGGAGTAAGAGGTTTCAGTGGAGAGGAGCAAAGTGTAAAGAGAAAGTTGTAGAAACTTCAAAAGTGAAGATGATTCATCACTTGCCTAACTCTTTGAATGCAAGGTGTCTTCATTTGCAATGGCCACATATCACACATGAAAGTGTGATACTTGTCCTTCATTAAAGGAACCTACATGTCTTCATATATGGAAGCCAAATGTCACAATTTAATTAGGTCACTTATTACTCAACCAATATTGCCAAATGTCACTAACTCATAGGCTTAGTCATTACAATTTTGCATGTACCAACTTGACAATTTTCCTAGTCCAAATGTACATTTTAATATCTCAATTATCTAATTGTATAAATTAATTCTAAATCATTAAATATAATCCATTAGACTAAAATTCTAGACATATGAAATTCACATTCAAATTATAGCATAATTTTAACACCTATAACATATGTACTTTTATGAACATGTAACATTTCAACTAGGGTATAATTTGGGGCCTCACAATTCTCTCTCCCTTAAAAGAATTTCATCGTCAAAATTTATAATTGATGAGAATAGTTGAGGATGCTAAGCGCTTATGGTCTCTTATGGTTCCCATATTGCTTCCTCAAGCCTATAGTGTTGCTAGAGTACTTTACTAAAGGTATTTGCTTGTTTTAGATTTATCAGACTTCTCTAGATAAGATAGATATAGGTCCTTATTCATAAGTATAATCTAGTTGTACTTGAATTTCTTGCACAGGAATCTTATATGTATCATCTGATCGATATCTTCTCAACATGGAAACATGAAACATCATGTAACTTTGTAAATTCTTCAAAAAGAGCTAATTGATAAGCTACTAGTCCAACTCTCTTAAGAATCTCATAAAGACTGATGTATCATAGGCTGAGCTTAACTTTCTTCCCAAACTGAAGTATGTTCTTCCGTAGTGACACTTTTAAAAATACCTTATCACCTACTTGATAATCAATATCATTCCTTTTTAAGTCAACATAGGACTTCTGCCTATCACTGGCAGCTTTCAACCTTTGTTGGATAACTTGAACTTTTTCTTCAGTATCTTTCACAATATTAGGCCTAATCATCTTATTTTCACTTAATTCTTTCCAACACATAGGAGTTCTACACTTCCTATTGTATAAAGCTTCATATGGCACCAAGCCAATGCTAGTCTGATAATTGTTGTTGTAAGCAATCTCCATCAGAGCAAGATAATTATCCCAACTTCTCGAGAATTCTAACACACAAACCTAAAGCATATCTATAGTATCTGGATGACCCGTTAAGATTGTCCATCTATCTAGGGATGGAAAGCGGTACTGAATTTGACTTGAGTACCTAAAGCCTTTTGTAGACTTTTCCAGAATATCGAAGTAAATTGAAGATGACGATCAGAAATAATAGATAGTGGCACCCTATGCAACCTGACACTCTCATTCATATATATATCTGCTAGCCTATCCAAAGAATAATCGAGACGAATAGGCAAAACATAAGCAGACTTAGTGAACTTATCCATGGTCACCCATACAGCATCATGCTTCCTTTGAGTAAGAGGAAGCCCAGCGACAAAATCCATAGTAATGTTATCCCATTTCTATTGAGGAATCGAAATAGGATGTAATAAAGTAGATGGAACCTGATACTCAGCTTTAACTTACTGACATGTCAAACATTTGGATACATAATCTACAACATCACGTTTCATATCTGACCACCAATAATGTTGCCTTAGATCTTGATACATCTTATTTCCACTAGGATGCAATGCGAAGACAGTATTATGAGCCTCAAATAATAACTTTTTTTCAGTTTATCATTAGTTGGAAAACACAATCGATCTTTGTAATACAAATCACCATTTCCTTTCACAAAAAAGTCAGGTTGTTTTCCTTCTCAAGTTTCCAAGACAAGTTATTGCAACTTATCATTAACTTTTTGGCCATCACAAATTTCTTGTCTCAAGGTAGGCCTAGCTTTCAACTAAGCTATTAAAGCTCCATTAGATGCAAGTCTCCTTTCACTCTACTACACTGACAATGCCAAAATAGTCTTCCAACTTAAGGTATCAACTACGATATTAACCTTACCTGAATGGTAATCCATAATGTAGTCATAATCTTTAAACATCTCTAACCAATATCGTTGTCTCAGATTAAGTTCCTTTTAGGTAAGCAAGCACTTCAAACTTTTATGATCAATAAAAATCCTACACTTTTTACCATAAAAGTAATGCCACCAAATTTTCAAAGCAAACATTACCGCTGCAAGTTCGAGATCATATATAGGGTAGTTCTGTTTGTGAGGCTTTAGTTGCCTAGAGGCATATGCAACTACCTTTCCATCCTACATCAAAACACGGCCCAAACCATTTCTAAATGCACTACTAAACATAAGATATTCCTTACCAGAAGTGGGTTGAGCTAACACAGAGCATTCTCTTTAGTTGATCAAAGCTAGTTTGACATTTATCAGACCATTCATACTTCACTCCTTTCTATAGCAATTTAGTCAAAGGGGATGCTATCACTAGGAACCTTTTCAAAAACTACAATAATAACCTATCAAACTAAAAACACTTCTTACTTCTGTCACACTCCGTGGTGGCTTCTGGTTAACAATTGCTTCAATCTTACTGGGATCAACCCTAATTCCTTAAGTCCTGTTTTCTCCTGAAGCCAAAAATCACACTTAGCTTAGCATACAATTGCTTTGTAGGGTTTGTAACACAAGCCGCAGATGCTCAACATGATTATGCTCATTATTAGAATAGACCAGGATATCATCTATAAACACCATTACAAACTAGTCAAAGTAGGGCCTAAACACTATATTCATCAATTCTATAAATGCAATTGGAGCATTAGTTATCCCAAATGGCATCACCATGAATTCATAATATCCATAATGGGTCCTGAATATAGTCTTCGAAACATCCACATCCTTTATCCAAAGTTGTTAGTATCCTGATCGCATATCTATCTTAGAAAATACCCCAACATCTTTCAGTTGATCAAACAGATCTTCTATCCTTGGAAACGGATACTTATTTTTCACTGTAACCAATACAATTTCCTATAATCGATGCACATTCAAAAAGTACCATCCTTCTTCTTAACAAACAGAACTGATGCTCCCCAGGGTGAGACACTGGATCAAATGAACCCTTATCTAGAAGCTCTTGCAACTACACCTTCAACTCCTTCAGCTCAGTAGGAGCCATCCTGTATAGTGCTCTGGATATAGGAGCAATGCTAGGCATAACTTCATTAGATAACTCCACTTCCCTTTCAGGAGGGAGTTCGGGTAATTCTTCAGGAAATGCATCTGGAAATTTCGCCACTGGAACATCTTACAGTTTAACACTCTCTTCCTTAGAATCAATCACAAAAGCTAGATAAGCTTCACATGCCTTCCTAAGGAATTTTCAAGCTTGCATAGTAGATACCACGTTAGTCAGAGAACTAGTGCAGATGTTATGCAATACTATTGATTAGGTTTCCTAAGCACAACTATCTTAGCACTACATTCAACCACCTCCTGATACTTGGACAACCAATCCATACCTAAAATCAAATTAATTTCATGAAAAGGAAATTCAATTAGATCCTCAATATACTCCTTTCCTTGGATCATAATAGGACAATTTCTATAGACCTGATTAAATAACACACTACTACCCAAAAGACTAGTCACATGAATATCATAGTCTACTGTTCTACAAGCATCTCTTTATTATCCATTTCTCTAATACATATATAAGAATGAGTGGATCCAAAATCAATCAAAGCATGAATTTTAGAATTAATAGGAGAAATAATACCCGTAATAACATTACGTGCATCCTGATCCTCACGAGCTTTCAAAACATATGCTCGAGCTGGAGCAGAAGGTATAGCAGGCCGATCAATAGTTTTCAAATGAGTACTTGGATTAAGCCTGAACTGACTAGATCCTCCACGACCTCTACCATATCCTCTATTCCCAACAGATGCATGAGAGACCTCCCTACTAACTTGTGGCCTTTAAGACAGTCTCATAAGGCAATTGGCTATCAGATTCTCAGTGATGCCATATCAAAAACATGCACCCGTAGCCCTCCAACAAGTACCCTAATGATGTATGGAGTAATGAGGGCACTCTAGAGCACCAGAACCTCAACCTATAAAGGAACCCCTACTAGAAGTAATCGATGAGGAAAAGTTTTGTCGCCTTCCGTGAGCTACAAATCTCTAAGTAAATTTTGGTACAAAGGAAACATCTTCATGACTCCGCTTGCCCAAGGACTGACCTCCTCTAGCAAAGCCCCTTCTCTAAGCCCTTTCTCTCTTCACCATCTCTTACTTCTCTATCTTAATAGCAGCTTGCACTAGTTTATGATAACTCACTTGCTGTAAGAGAGTGAATGCTTCCAAATGTTCTTCTATCGAGTCATTTAAACCATCCTCAAACTGATGAGACTGGAACCCCTTAATAAGTATAGGTGTAGGTGCAAACTTTTTGAGTCGATTAAACTCCTTGTCGTACTCGCAACAAACAGATTTCTCTGCTGCAGGTTTAAGAAGTACTTACATTTCTCCTTTCTATAGGCTTCCATCATATACTTGGCCTTAGACTCTTAGGAAAAGAAATCCCAAGTCAGAAGCTTCAGTAACTGAGGATATCTCAAAACAAACTTCCATCATTCGTAGGCTGCTCCCTGAAGAAGAAAGATAGCACAGTGTACCATCTGATATGGTGGACAACTAATTTCATCTAACACCCTTTTCACCTTCTCCAACCAGAATTCCACCCTTTTAGACTCCTTTAGAGATGTTCCAGTGAATTCCTCAGCTCCATACTTCCGCAACTGATCAATCGGAGCCTTTGGTGTGGTCATATGATGTAATAACATCATCATGCCTTGAGACAACTTAACTAAGACCTCCCCCTGAACGGGAGGTGGAGGAGGTGACACTTCAGCTTCACCTCAATTGAACTCAGAGGGTCTTCATATAGATGGATGAGATTGCTCAGGATTATTATTCTCAACAACCTCGTCAATGACTTTGTGAGATCTTTGCATATTTAATTGTATAACCAAAACATAGGACAAACTGCATTAGGCCAAATACAACTCTTATATCCATGTATAAGCAATAGTTAAGTGCTGGTTAAACCAAAATCGCCTAAATAGTGCTCTAATACCAAATGATGTAACACCTACATACCCCCTAAGAGGATATGCAGATGCTACGTAAAATAGTACTGAAACAATCATAAACATACTAAACATTCCTTACATGCATTTCTAGAAAATCAAGAAAACAAACATTACAATCCATTAAGAGTTATTTTATAAATATAACATATCATACAATGGTACTTATCAAAATACATGCCACAAATTCAAAAGCCAACCTATATTAAGGTTATTACAAACCATCAAACAAAATACAAACTGTCTCATTTTATCATATACAACTCAAAAATAAACTTAATGAAACATCTTTAAAAACAAAATACATTCTTCTTGGCCACTGTGGTTGTCTTTGTCCTAGTCTTTAAACCTTCTTATCAGAACCTACGTGGAGGCAAAACCACCATGCTATGCATAGAACTTAGTGGGGAATAACTAAACAAGATATAATCTAGTAATTGTTTCTAACAGTCGTCTAGCATTACATGCACTAAATCATGTCAAATCATATAAATCCTTTAATTGTTCAAATTAAAGAACAATCCCACATTATTTGCATCGGAAAAAATATAATATATCAGAATATGATATGCTTGCTTCAGAACTTACAAATATTCGAATAGAAAACCATAATATCAAAACATAACTTTAACGTATCAGAACATAACTTGATTGTGTCAAAACATAACTTGATTATATCATAATAGAATTTAGTTGTATTAGAACTGAACTTAACTTATATCAGAATTGAACATTTATCATAATACAAAACAAGTTAGACTGCTAATCTCTTTAACAAAAGTGGGTAACGTGACCTGAACAAAAGATACCATGATTGGTATCATAGAACATGGGAGACTTATATCTCAGTATCAGAAGGCATTGTTATGTCAAATATCAGGAGACACCGAAGTGTCATAGGAGTAGCTACAAACCCTTCTATAAAGTAAATCACTTGTTAATATAAAAGTCACGTATAATATGTAAAATACATAAAAAAGGGGTGAATTGTGTTAAATCGTCTAAGATATTAATCTTTAGAATTTTCTTGACAAATTCAAACGATTACAAAACAATTCACTTAATTTGATGAATAATGCAACGACAAAAATTATTGTCTATTCTTCTAACAACAAGAAAATTAAAGAGATAAGGGTTAGAGAATATGACGCCACGATTTATACTAGTTCACCTTTAACCTTGGGCTACGTCCAGTCCTCAGAGTTTGTATGAGATTTCACTAAACTCTTCAACGTCACAAGTATTATTTCTACACTTGCAGAGCCTCTTTAGGTCTCTCTCACAAAGTATTCTTTATCTACTTCTTTAGCCTCTCTAGGCTCTAGCCTTTCTTTCTCTTGGAAAAAGATATTATTTAAGCTTCACATTACAAATATATTTGCTCTCTTTCTTTTGCACTTGAGTATAGAGTTTCTTTAAGTAAGTTCCGTACAATCAGATTTTATCTCTTATATTGTGTTGTTAGTTTACGACTATAACTAGTATTTATAACCTAAATCTTCAACTGTCTTCTTAAGAAATTTTCTTCTTGAATTTTCTAAAAATCATTATTAGTAAAATCCTATAACTAACTCCAACTAACTAACTGACTAATGTTCTAAAACATTTTTCAATTGCATCATCTGGTATTATGCTTCATCTGGTATTATACTTCGTCTGGTGTTGCACTTCGTCTGGTGTATCAAAGATGCTTTGTCGTATTCAGATTTTACTTAAGTATCATTTTGGGTTAACCTTGAGTCTTAAGTATCATCTTGAGTTGACTATCTTAAGTTGACCATCTTGAGTTTTAAGTATCGTCTTGAGTTGACAATTTGTGTTACTTACATTTATTTGTGCACTTAACAAACTCATCAAATCAAATCACACACTTCTATGATTATTATTATTTGATTTTGATCAAAATTAATAGAAGAAGTGAAGTCTTCTTAACTTAACAATCTCCCCCTTTTTGATGATGACAAATAATCATAACATTATATGATAAAATAATATTCAGACGATAGACGAATAAACAAATAATGTTCAGACGAATAACAAATAATACAATACATAAGATATGCATAAGATATACAATGCTTTCTAATATTCTCCACTTTTCTCCCCCTATTTGTTATTAATCAAAAAGATAGTTCATTTTAGACGCTTCAAAATTTTAGAATGCATGTGTTGAATATCATTGCTATTCGTCTTGAGGCCTTGTTTAATAGAAACACATAGAAGTGTTATTTCCTCATAAAGATCACCCACTGCATCACCTAGTTCATCAACCTTAATATGAATTTCATCAATGTTTTTAGCTAAGGCTTCCTGAACCTCCGTCTGCTTGTGACTAGCTTCAATCCAACTGATGAAATGCTTCAAGAACTCCGAATTAACAGTAGCATCTTATAGTATTTCACTAAGTGGATGAGGTTGTTCATAAATAAATGGTTTTCTAGGTGAATTGTCTAATTCTATAATTTTGATTGAGGGTAATTTGAAGGTTTGTTTTCCTTCAGGGATATCAAGATCATCAGGTCTAGGTAGTTTGTAAATTGGTTGTCCAAGAAGGTGTAAAACATTTTTAACTGAAGGCATGAAACCTTAGGGTCTGAAATGAATGATTAAATGCACAAAGGTTTCTAAGTTAAAATCCATACCTTTAATTGTGATACTTCTGTACCTTCCTTTTGAAACTATGCCAACTACCTTGAAACTTTCGTCTTTGGTAGATACTCCAAATTGACTTCCTGATGCCCTTGATATGTGATGTGATACATAGACACCTAGAGGTTGAGCTGCATAACATGCATCGTCTATTTTCTTCAATGCCACTTGAATCTATTCTTTTGTAAGATCATCTTCATAACCTTAAGGAAACATCTTCTTCTTCCCTTTTCCTTCATTTATTATAGGGGTTGGACATCTTAGTTGTACATCTGGTACAATATTTATTGTCATCCTGCTTCTTATCGGATAGATTGTATAACGATCTTTTGTACTCTTCATTGGATATGGTTCTGACTTTTCATCTTGCAGAATACCATATGGTCTTCATTCTTCATGACTTAGAAGATGTATCGTCTGATCGTTTACTGGTATAGGCTCAACTTGTACCTTGACAGTCTACTTAGAAGGTTCTATGATAATAATTGAACTTTTGTTTCGATCAAGTATTGATTCTTCTATGACCTTCATTTTCAAATACTTTTTCTTTATTAGTTGAGGAGGGTTGTAAAGAACTATCTGGTGTTCAAAAGTCTGTGTCTTTTGTGGAACAATAGATGAAGAAACCTTTTACTGACTAAGCTTTATCTTCTTTTGTTCTTTTGCTAGTTTGGAAGAGAGTTGTTATTGAGGGTTCTTCCTTTCAACTACTAACTTCCTTTTTATCTCTGTCTCTCCAGATGATTGTGCTGATTGAATTCAGGGGATAGAGACAATTGATTTGGTAGGCTATTATTATTGCTCTTACTTCTCAAAATCTCCACCAAGAGTCAAAACTTTCTGCTTCTTCTATTCTTGTTGTCATAAGGTCAATAATCTTAGTGATCTTCTTGATTGTTTGGGCTTTTCTTATTGGAGCGTCTCAGCCTTCCTCTTTAAAGACACTTGATGAGTTGATTATTAAACCTTGCTTTCGTCCCTCTGTAGAACCTTTTTGACTTGTATCGGCATATCAGACGATTGTTTAACCTTTTCCTCTATAGATATTCTTTCAGATGATCAATGTTTTGCTTGTATTTCAAACAGAACATGTTCACTCTTGCTTCATCTTATTAAAAGCTCCCCCTCAGACTTTGCTTTCGGTGTAAAATCTACATCCGCTTTAGCTTTAGTCTTGATTCTCATTTTGTGAATAGTAGAGCCATTAATAACACTCTCAATATTCATCTTGACTAGGTTTCCTCTATTAAGTAGGATTCCAGATTCTTTGAAGAATCTTGTCAACCGTATACCGTAAGGTAAAGAGCCACTCTTCACATAATAATCCTCCTTAGCTTTTATCATGTTCTTCATAATCAAGAACAGAAGATTAATCGGTTGGTGAGTAAGTGTAACACCCCATTACCCTAGGGTACGCACCGGGACGCCCATAGGTCATTGCGATACATAGCCTAAGATAAGGGAGTGCTACGTGCGATCACTACAGAACTCCACATGGCATCACATACATGTGAATA
>JAOQMP010070755.1:0-21567 GCA_027563575.1 Erythroxylum pedicellare | reverse complement strand
TTTGGCTCTTATACACATTTTGAGCTTTAAGCTCTCTTTTCACATTATGAGCTTTAAGCTCTTTTTCGGTGGCTACTCTGGTCACAACTGCCCTTATCTTTCATGCATTCATAAAATGGAATGCATCAATCACATTTGCATATTCTCATTCAATCACATTCGCATATCATCGGACCTTAGTCTGGCATTCAACATTAAAGTTAAGAATTCACATTTTCATTCATATGCAAATGTACATTTAGAACACATTTATCATTGGACCGTGGCCTGGCATTTAATAATCAATTTATGTACACTTATTTCAATCAAATTCATATACAACTAATACTTCAATATCCCATTCATATATCACAATCATCGGACTTTCATTGTCCGAAATTTAACAATCAAATCACATTCATAATCATTCAATACATCATGTAAACAAATAAACAATAAAGTAAGACCATCTAGGCCTACTCATAGTATGCTCTAGATTAGTGTTAGCTTCTATGATCTAGAAATGTTTGAATATGAACATTTATCCTATACATCAAAATTATGCAATACACACATTGCATATACACATTAATAACTTTGCACAATTATAAGCGTTCATTTATGCACATGTGTGTATATGGAATGAGTACAATGCATGTTCAATGACAATCCTGGGTATATTTTTAAATATCACATTTTATCCACATTCTCAGTTTATAACTCAATTACTCGTCATTTTATTTTTAGCATTATTTGCTCTCATAATAACCCATTTCTCAATCACTTTTACTAGATACACTTTACTCCTATTCTTGAATCCCAAATTCAATCATATGAATATCATTATTGCCATTAAACTCATGCTTTTTGTACTTTGATATCAATAATTCATTCACTAATGCTATTCCAATAATACAAGATCAAACATTTTCCAAAATCTCATTTCAGTCCTATATTACTTCCAAAAATCCAAAACTTGGGGTTAATTTTTCATGATCATTCAGATCAATAAATGAAGTATGTTGATAACACTTTCTACTATAAAAGTGTTTCCCATTGTCTTAAGTTTCTAATGACACCACAATCATTCAATTTGGTTCAGTAATTTGAAAGTTATACTTCAAACATTTTCAAAATGTTCTCATTCTAAAACAGTATATTATGCACAATTTCCATCTAGAAATTGAACATCTTATATGCTGAATCAAAATTCGACTTCTTCATATAATTTGTAAGCCTATGTCTCTAGTTTACTTCACATAAAAAAATCATGTCATTTGAACCCTAAAGTTCTAGATACATTCAAAATACTGAAGCATGTTCAGTGAAATAACACCAGTTCATACTATTCTAACAGATTCTCTCACTTTCATTTAATCAATCCTTTTCAATTCAATTTATAATGCTACCTATTTTTTTGAGATATAGAATAATGTGTTCGGAATCTATTGGATCAACAATCAAGTCATTTCAAGGTCTAGAGAAGAAGCTATAGTTGAAAGAAGAAAGACTATTCAGTTTCCAAATTTCACTTGGGTGTTTAGATCAAAATCAAGTCATGGTTACTATTGAAGAGCACAGTAACTTAATGGGACAATTAAACATCAAAAATTGCAATTTAACTCATGTGGGTGAGAGAGAAAACTCACGGACGTGCGTGAGTTACAGGTGTGGAGGTGACAAGTCATAGGCGTGAGAGATAAAGACAAAAATTAGGTGAGAGCATACTCATCAGACTCGTATACGTTTATCACTCAATCTCTCTCAATTCAGTTCATATGGTTGTGATTTTTAGTGGATAGGTAGATAAATGTCTTACAAGTCAAATGGTCTAAGTATCATGTCATTTGGAGATCAGACGAAGAAGATATAGCCAAAAAACCAACAGATGTTCATCTACCTCTCAGCATTCCAAACTTGTGATCGTATGGGCATGATCGCGATTTTTACCATCGCTCCTTCAAAATCGCGATTGTGCTTGCACAATCGTAAATTTCACCTTAATACCTTCAAAGTCACTATTGTGCATTTGCAAGATAGTGACTTTCACCTTTAACTGTTCAAAGTCGCTATCATGCATTTGCACGATAGCGACTTTCATGTGAAAGTCTGAATTTCCTTAGTCGCATATCTAACTTCAAACCTTCATAACTTTTGATCCAGAACTCCAAAAACTGCAAACTTTATATCAATAAAAATATAAAAGAAATATATACAACTTTTATGAAGACAATTTTATCAAAATATTCCTAGATCAATATAGTTTAATCAAGAAAGTTCGGATCAAACTTTTGCCTCTCTTTGTTGCATTCACAACCAACTTCTCTACGTGTCTTTCTTCACTAAATTCAACACTTAAATTTTAATTTCTAGTTTTTACACTTCATTTTCAGTCAAAAAATTCACCACAAATTCACGTTACCCCTAAATATGAAAATTTACTCAAGTTTCTCAAAATCATCAAAATCCAAATATTAGTTATTCATCTTCCTCACGTTCTGCATTCACTATTCTCTGCATTTCAGTCTATTTGTACATTCTCTATTTTTCTTCTCAACTTTAATTTTAAACAAAGTTTTCTCATCTCCAGATATCATCATACAACTATTCTCCACTCTAATCTTATTCTTGTTCATCTTTAATAACTCTCAAAATATTCGTATATATGCATATATATATATATATACACAGTGAAAACGGAGTCCTCATTTCTATTTTCTTCAAAAAGTTTCTACAGCTAGTTATACATGTTTTCTAAGATATTTCAACTCCAAAAATCATTTTAATGCCATCTCACAACATTTTTATCATTAAGTTTGAAAAATCAGCACATGTTGTAAACTCTGATTTTTCCTTTACGTTTTCAGTATATGTACATTTTCATTTTGTAACTTCAACGTATAACTAACATGATGCATGCTTAATCTTATGCAATGATGAAAAACCATTAAAATGCTTACTTTTCTAAAGCTTCAAAACTTTCGAGATCACGTAAACCATAGCTTTCCTATAATACCTGATCATCAACAGTTAAAAGTTGTAGGATTAGGTATTTCAGTTATAGTGAAGAAGATGACAAAAAGAGATGGTGAGTGAAAAGTGAGAGAAAAACTTTCTTTGTGAGGGTGAGAGATTTTTCTTAAAGAATGAAGCTACAAAAAGATAAAGAAAAATCTCGAAGAATATATTTTTAAGACAGGAACAAACAGTAGATGGATCTTTTAAGTTTAAAAGAACGTGTGTTTAAGAATTGGACTCTTGTCCATTTCTTTAAGACCTTGGCTAGCTCCTAACTAACTACTTCTTATTGAACTAGTTCCCTAACTTTCATCCTTTCATTATAATTATCTCCAATTTGTCTCTAATTTTCACAACCATTATCTCAAAATTCTGAAGTTGACTCCCAAAATTTTCTTCAATATCATCACACTCATTTCTATTTTCCATACATCAATTTACTTGCCAAGTGGCATTTTTCCTAGTCTAATAATAAAATTAATAATTTCTGGAATTATTCCTAAAATTCACCAAATTCAAATTTGGCCAATACGCTCTCCAATTAAAATTTTCAATACAACAAATTCACAAATTCTCAACAATATCACATCGTAATTCAATTATACCTAAAAATTGTCAATGAATGCATGTACAATCATTTTTATGTGTGAAAAAATTCAAATTCACATGCGTGTATGCTAACGATATGCATTTTTCTAAATCTCTCATTGATGTTTCATGTACCATATTTTAGGATTCTAACCCTCAATCTCGGAACGGGATGTTACAATACTGATATGTGAGGGCCTATGAACGTACAATCTAGAGTAGGTTATGAATACTTCATAACCCTTATAAATGATTACTTAAGACATTGCTATTTATATTTGATGCATAAAAAGAGTGAATCTTTTGAAAGGTCAAAGAATTCAAAGATGAAGCTGAGAAGCAGCTAGGCAAGCCATTAAAATAACTTCGATCGGATCGAGGTTGTGAATACTTATCTGGATAGTTCTAGCAATATTTAATTTACAATGAAATTGTTTCCAACTTGTCAGCTCCTCGAACACCTTAACAAAATGGTGTATCAGAAAGGAGAAACAGGACTTTATTGGAAATGGTAAGATCAATGATGTTCTACGCTAGCCTTTTAGAATTGTGCTGGGGATATGCCATACAAGCGAAAATATATCTTCTTAACTTTGCTCCATCCAAATCGGTTCCTAAAATACCTAGGGAGTTGTGGATTGGTCGAGTGCCTTCATTATGGCACTTGAGGACTTGGGGCTGCCCAGCGCATGTTCTTAGCCCTGAATCCACAAAGATGGAACCAAGGTTAGAAGTATGTTTGTTTGTAGGATATCATACTGGAACTCAAGGGTACTATTTTTACAATCCTCAGGAAAGGAAGGTATTTGTGTCGACAAATGCATCCTTTCTAGAGGAAGAGTTTGTGAGAAATCACAAAGGAAGAAGCAAAGTAGTACTAAAGGAGTTAACTATTTCAACTAATTCAAGAGTTGATATGGATATAATAGAGCAAGATGTCGAAGTGGGTTCAAGAGTTGGATCAGAAGTGCAACCTGAACATTAAGTAGTGCATAGACATAGTGGGAGAGTTATGAGACAGCCAGATAGGTATCTAGGTCTAGGAGAAGGTTTTATTTCCATCTCAAACTAAGAAGAAACGAATCCCATTACGTGTACATAGGCTATTAATGATGTTGATGTAAAAAAATGGATCAAGGCTATAGAATCGGAAATAGATTCCATGTGTGCCAATGAAGTCAGGATCCTTGTAGATCTACCACTAGATGTAAAAACCATAGTGTGTAAATGGATCTACAAAAGGAAAAGAGGATCAGATGGAAAGGTAGAGACCTTTAAAGCTAGATTGGTAACTAAGGTCTATACTTAAAAAGTGGGTATAGACTATGAGGAGATATTTTCTCCAGTTGCCATGCTTAATTCCATCAACATTCTTTTGCCTATAACATCCTATTTCGACTATGAAATATGGCAAATGGATGTCAAGACCGTATTTCTTATTGGGGATCTTGAGGAAACCATTTATATGGATCAACCAGAAGGATTCACTAAGCTAGGAAATGAGCATAAGGTATGAAAATTTTTAAGGTCCATTTATGGGCTTAAGCAAGCCTTTAGGTTTTGGAATATTAGGTTTGATAAGTCTATCAAAACCTATGGGTTCATACAAAACCTAGATGAGCCTTGTGTCTATAAAAAGATATAAGATGGAAAGGTTATTTTTCTAATCCTGTATATTGATGGCATTTTGCTTACTGGGAATGATGTGGGAATGTTGTCTATAGTTAAAGGATGGCTGAATGAACAGTTTTCAATGAAAGATTTGGCAGAGCCTAACTATGTTCTAGGGATCAAAATTATAAAGGATCGTAAGAATAAACAAATAGCCTTGTCTCAATTAACCTGTATTGAGAATATGCTTAATAAGTTTGCCATGCAAGATTTCAAGAGAGGTTTTAATCCTACTAGACATGGAATCAAAATTTCAAAGGAACAAGCACTTAAAACCCAAGAGGAGGTTGAACGCATATGTAACATTACATATATTTCAACAGTTGGACGCTTAATGCATGCAATGCTTTGCACTAGAGTAGATATTTGTTACGTAATGGGACTGGTAAGCTGATTTTAGTCTGATCCAGGAATGGAGCATTAGACTGCGGTTAAGTGTATAGTGAGGTATCTTCGTAGGATGAAGAACTTAATGCTTCTTTACTCTAGAAGTAATCTTATTACGATAGGATATATGGATTTCGATTTTCAATTAGATGTTGATTCAAGGAAATCAACTTCTGGTTCTATATTTGTTTTAAGAGGTTGAGCCATAGTCTGGAGGAGTATCAAGCAATCTTATGTTACTGATTCGACTATGAAGGTTGAGTATGTTGCTGTTTGTGAAGTAGCAAAAGAAGCAGTCTAGCTTCGCAAGTTTCTAAATGATTTGGAGGTGGTTCCTGAGGCAAATAATAGTGGGGTAGTCTAAAGAACCTCGAAATCACAAAGCTTCCAAACTCATTAAGAGAAAGTATCATCTTATAAGGTGGATAATACAATATGGAGAAGTGAATGTGGTAAAGATTCCCACAAAGTAAACCTTGCTGATCCATTCACAAAGACATTGTCTCAAAAGAGATTTGAGAGTCACCTAGAAGGGATGGGAATGAGGGGCATACTTACTTTAGGACAAGTGGGAGATTGTTGGAGTTATGTAAATATAGTTCCATGGAAAGCAAGTGTATTTACATGTAACTTAATTTTCTTCCAGTTACAATTTTGTAATAAAATTATTTATTATTAATGAAATAAATGATTTTGGTTTTATGTGTATGAGCATTATATAACTAGTTAAAAGGTACTAAAATTCTTTTATAAATAATATACTTAATCATGGAGATGTATAGGAAACATGTATATTATTTGAATCTAAATTAATTGATTCATAGTTGAATAATCAAGTTGGTATCTTAATTATGGTTTAGACTATAGTGTTGTGATTTATTTCCATGTAAGTAAAGGAGTTTGCTTCAAGGGAATGATGAGTTTCATATCATGATAGTAGTTGACTATCGATAATGGCACTATTAAATGAATTTGGAATCAAGTATGTTTTCAAGAATAAAGTGGGCCATTACTTTAATCTTAAAACATACAACTTAAGCATTTGTTTATTATTGACCACAATCTTGATAAGTGAACTCATATGTGTTTCATTATAATTCTTGCTATGATCGTAATGGATTTTTACAGAGTATTAATCTAGTGTCTACATGTTGGAATTATTAATTGAAACATGGATCAGGGAACATTCACTCAAATAAAGAGTTTATAGTGATATCATCACTTCTAGATGTTTTACAAAGATTGGTGATTAAACTGGCACCAGTAGTTTGATGGATTAGCTACCCATCAAGTCTTAATACCAAGATGAGATCTTGTATATTAATCACCATATAGAGTAAAGTGGGAGATGTAGAAGGAAGAACCAAAATAAGGGAAAAATGGTAATTTACCCTTTATTGTTCGGACGGCTATAATATGGTTCATAATAGAGTTTGCAATTGGACATCTTATTTGAAACATGTGCTCTCATAATATTTAGTAATCCAAGAGTTTAGTTAATTGTCTTTAGTGGAATGACATTTGGTTAATAAGATGGAATTAATTCTAATGAGATTAAATTTCTAAGCTTATTGGATCTTGAATTGTATAAGTCCAATTAAATTCCCCACTTGGCTTCTAGGAAAGGTTATCAAGCAATGTAAGAAATATAAATAGAGTTTACCGGAAAGAAAAGGAAAAGGAAAAGGACCGAATTAGATTTGGAATAATAATAAGGGAACAATTTAATTAAGAGTTAATTAAATTGGGTTTTAATCCTATGATTAAAAGTTTGGGCTTACTCTAATTAAGTGTTAATTAGAAGCCTAAAGTAAACATTTAATATTGGGATAGATTTTGATTTGATTTAATTAATTAGATTAATCAAATTAAAAGAATATTTGTAAAGACAAAAAGGAGGGCAAAAACTGAAACTACAATGATGTAGTTTTTAGATTTATAGCTAAATGGACAACTGCACATTTAGCATTGAATTACTAAATATAAGATGAGTTTTTATCATGCTTCAACATCATTAAATGTTTTAATGGTGTCCTCATTAAATGGTTTAATGGTTGTCATTTAATGTTGGCATGTAGAAAAACATATCAACCTTTTAGCATTCTTTTGATTAAAGAAGGACTAAGTGCATTAGTTGCTCTCTCTCTCCATTCTTTCATCTTGTAACTGAAAATGAGAGTAACATTTTGGTTTTTTGTCTTTTCCTCTAGCCATATTAAAAAAATGTGAATCTCTCATTTATGGGTCTCTCTTTCATTTTGATTAAGAGAATGAAGAGGTGTCAAAGTGGCCTCTCCTTCTTTCTTTGTGGAAATTGGTAATGAGAAGAGTCTCATTTTGGTTCTTTCAATAACTAAGGAAAACATCTTTAATATTTCTTCTCTTTTCCTACCAAAGGATCTTGTTAACCAAGTTGTCCAAGGAGAATAACTGGTAGATCAAATTGGTTGAGGATAAAATAAAGAGGAAAGGATACAATAGTGTGGAGCGGATACAACAGTGAGGAGTCAAAGCTGTAGCAAAGGAGTTAGTAATATTTCGATCTTGTTATTATGTTATTTTTTTTTTCCAATATTGAATCATGTATGGATTAAAATGTTGATTTGGTTATTATGCTTCCTGTAACAGCCTAAACCTCCTGCTCACAGATATTGTTCTATTTGGGTTACCTCTAGGGCTAAACCCCTCACAGTTTTGCTCTTTCCACAATTGAGAAAAAACGTCTATAGGGGAGAGGTATCCATACCCTTATAAAGCGTACTTAATTCTCCTCTCCAACCGATGTGCGATCTCATACTTCTACTGCATTTTGATTTCGGAAAAAAGTTTTTGAAATCTACCATTTAGTCAAATCTAGTATGCTTTTGTTTTCGATCCAACATGAATAGTGCATACATGGAGATTTGTATAATCCTTATCTAACCATAACGAGATTAGCTCGAAAGGAAACTTCAGAGTTACATATTGTCTTATAGAAGCAGATTTTAGACCACGTTTGTCTAATCTAAACCTTTGGATAGGTTCTTTAGGTTAGGGTTTAAGTGTAAAGATTGAGGAGCGAATACTCCTTGTAAAAGATTTGGATCTATAATATATAAATTGTATGGGCTTAATAAAGGTAGCTGGCTATTGTGGATTTTAGTGTTTTCAGGTAAATAGGTTATTTTTACAAGGTTTTGTATTTTATTAGAGAGAGCTTTCTTAAGATAAAACGCAAATTGTCTTAAAAAAAGAGATGAAGAAAAATAAACTGAGGTTGAATAGGATGGAACTTTACTCATGTTTATCTGGGATTCTCATTAGTCACTCTTATCAATAATAACTTTACCATTGTCATTAGAAATAATTAAAAAATAATTAAATATACCTTCATCTTCAAATATTTTATCAAAGTAATGTCCATTTGATCGATGAGTATGACTAGTCACCTCCACATTAATAATTGTAACTGTATTGAAAATTACAAAATAGGTAAGATAATATAAAAATAGACAAAATTGATATATCAAAAAGAAAAGAATTTACCTTCAATATCTTCATCATCTAACCAACTTCAAGTACACATAAGGGTTTCCATAGTATGGGGATGAAGTCGAGCACGATGAAGACTAATAACCTAACCACCACTATTAAAAGCATACTCTAAAGCAATAATGGATGATGTAATTGCTAATAAGTCTTCTGCAATTCCTTGCAAGATTGAAAAATTATTTCCATAACTCTTCCAACATAATAATACATCAAACTGCACATCTTTAACTTCAACCATAATTTTTGGTCAAATATTTATCTAATTCTATTATATTAACTTGAGCCCTTTTTCTTTCATAAATTTTGAAAATAAAAGTAATAAACTTTTTTTAGAAGACGGGCCTAAACTTGAAACTGAAGATAGAGTTGAACAATTTGAACTACTGTGATCCTGATTATGAAATTTTTCAATGCTGAGTTGATAATCACTAACAATTCATACCAGAATTGTTCAATGACATCTACATGCTCTTGATCTCGATCACCATACAACATGTTATATATAATCCCCTTCATCTTAATCATTTGTTTTGCGATAACTCAAATAACCTCATTGAAATCAAACGTCCAATTACACAAGACATTCTTTATCTCACATATAGTGTTAATTCAACAGTTCAAAGTTGGATATTTTGATCCTGAGAACAATTTAGTTTCATTATAAAATACTGCCAACTTTTCACAAAGTTCTTTAGCCAACTTATATTGCTCTTCTGTCGACATGCAAGTGTACTGAGAGTCTCTTTGTCTCAGCCTAGTAAACACATCAACATATTGGATTGCATACTGTAACATTTTGAATGTTGAGTTCTATCTGGTTGGACAATCCAAAACTAACATCTTCGTTCTCAGAATACATAGAAATTGTGCAGTTTCTTCAAATTTCTCAACTCTTTTAGGTGATACACTTCAATATACTACATTATTTTGAATTGAATCTATTCCTTGCTTTATGATATCTAATCCATCCTCCACAATCAAGTCCAAAATATATGGAGTAACCTTCCATCAATCAACAAACTTCCATCCCGTATCTTATTCGTCAACTTTTCCATCATAACATCATTCGTGCTGTAATTGTCAATTTTTACGGTGGATAATTTTTATAAATATTAAAATCTATCAAACAATCTCCTGATGCAGTTGTTAAACTTTCACTTGCATGCAGGGTTGGCATATAAATGAACTTATCGTGTACAAATATTACCAACATCAATCATAACATAATGAAAAAATAAATGATAACAATGTTGAATAATATAAATTACCTTAAAAGTTTATAGCGTAAAATTCAATCGTTGTCAAGATAATGTGATGTCATAGATATAACCTTTCTTTTAGTTATCAGTTGTTCACTTGCATGTTGTAATGGCAATCTGTCCTTCATTACTTGATAATGCTCTTAAAAACTTTTTTTTCTTATCTTCGTATATCTTCATAATTTCCTTTTTCAATGCATTCTGACTTGGAACCTTGAAGGTCAGTTGTAGTGAATTGCAAAACATGTTAAATCTTTTGATATCAACCATAGATAGTAGATGTTTATCACTGATTATCGTGGAAGCCATAAAAAACCTTGTTTTGTTGTTATCACAAGATGTTCCAACCATTTCATTCTTCCTTCTCATAAAGTTAGGGGTAAAAAATGTTTGACCTCCTAATACCATTTTCCTTCTATACATGAATTTACATATTTCTTTAAATGAGAGGTTCCACCTTTTAAACTCTCAGTCAACATCTTTTGACAATATTTACATTTGGTTTTTTTCTACTCAATCCATAGATCTAGTCTTATTGATGTGATTCCAAACTTTACTTTTTAATTAAGTTCGAGTAGAGCTTCTATCTTCACTTGGTATAACATTAGAAGTTTCCACTTCTATCTTCACTTGATACAACATTAGAAGTTTCCACTTCTATCTCCGATACCAAATTAGAACTCTCTATTGAAGGAGTATGCTCATCCATTTGAAAAAATCAATATATAAATATATATGTTATTCATAATCTTAATTAAATAACATTATGATTGCTATATTAATACTGTATTAAAATACAAGCCTTAGGAATTATAAAATGGATAAAGATACGTGAAAATGAGTTAGATAGGATATGCAAAATATTTGATTTGTTGAACTTTTTGGATAATATTTTTGGTAAGTTGTCTTAATATTATCCTCCCATTTTCTTACTCATTTTTCACTTCTTCCGTATCCAAAAAAAATTATCCTTAGGGTTTCACTACATAGACGTCCCATCATGTGTTGTAAAAAATAACTAAATTTTAGGTAAAATTATCTTGTTGCTTCCATAGTGTTTTTATATGGATGACCATATAAGTATCAATAGAATAAGTGTATATAAAGATAAGGATAATTATCTCTTAAGTTTTCTTGAATTAAGTAAACCTAGATCAAAGTGCATTACTTGAATGGAATGCTTTATTAACATTGCCTTCCAAATGAAGATATGTTAAAAGCACCTATCCACTTAACTTTACATATTAGAAATTATAAAGGAATTTTGCAAAAAGATAACAACTTCTTGAGAAGCAAGACATTGATTAACATCATCTAATTTCTTTCAAACTAGAATTCAACTACAACATTGGTTAAAAGATCACATGGATGAAGATTCGACCTCAGATTTACTATGCAAACAAAAGTCTAAATAGATAATGGTTATACTAAACTTACTATTATGAAAAGACATAAAGGCTTTAGTAACATGAACATTCCATGAAAGCTTGTAAGGAATATGCAAATCAACTTCTAATATAGAATTCCAAATAAGTGAATCGGCTAAGTAGAAGTACTTGATTTTTAGTTATTAAATCACTACATAACAATTCTAAAAATTGATACATTGTAGTTGTTATCCCTATATACACTTACTATTCGCAACAAATTTTTAAACTTGCTAATTGACATAATTCATAGAGTTTATAGGGCATTTTCTTAAATACTTTACGTGCATTAGCTAAAGCAATAAACCTTGCCTATATATCCACCAAAGCCTTTCCTATGTATAAGTCAGATCCACAACCACAACTCCTTAGTCCTCTCCAAACAATCAAACATGTTTATGAATATTAGTAATACAACAAAAGCAAATTTAAGCAGAGAGTACCTTAAGGACTTAATGGAATAATACGTTGGTTAGTGAGTGATGAAGGGGGCAGAGAAGCTACTGCGGCTGGGGACTGGTGACAAGGTGAGAGAGACAGAGACAATGGTAAAGAATGTGGTGAGTGAGAGTAACGGTAAGATGTGAGAGACAAAGGGAGAGGTGGAGGAAGAAATAAACATAAAGCAAAACGATGTCATTTTACTTCATCTATTTAATTGATTACTAGTTAAACTAAGAAGAAGCAAAGCCAGGAACCAAGGTATAGGTTGTCCCTATTGTCTAGACTCCTAAAATTGAAGTTTCCATTTTGTTTTATCTTACTCATCTAGCTAATTTATGCTATGTAGATTTTCTATTCATGTAACTTACACTAAAGCTCCTTATTCATTCAATATATCATTTATTTTCTTAAAAAATTATGAACTTTTTGTTTGGACCAGTGGATTAAAATGTACAAAGATATTCAATCTAATTTAAAATCTTTAAATCAAACCAACTTTAATATTTATTAATTTTAATTTTAGGGAAAAAGGAAAAATAAATAAGTATGGCAAATCTTAGTGAAATGACACCTCATGTACATTTTTAGAGACGAATAGAAGAAGATAAGTAATTTTACTTTCATTTTAATTTTCAAATATTACTTCTTCATAAATTCTTATAAACAACAAACATTTTTTAATTTATAAATAAGAAAGCTTAGATATATTTTAGAATATATGGCACAAATATTTAAATACAAATTTATATAAGTATTATGTGCAAATGCATTGTAATAAATTTTGTGGTTTAGAAGGACTAAAGATTCATCATAATGAATGAAAATTAACAAATTTTAAAATTTGAGACAAATTAAACCATCAAACTAATTAAGTGAATGATGAAATCAAATTTGCATTGATACCATTATATAAATGTTTATTAAGAGAGAGAAGCATAATTAATTTACATTACATATAAAAATGAGATAGAGTTAGCAACTTGTAAATACAAAATAAGCTAAATAGTATATCACTCTATTCATGTTTATATACTCTATGCTATTTACATACATGTATAAAAAATTCAAGAAATATTTGTAGGAAAAAATTTTAATTATAAGTAATTAGTCTTTTATTTTATAATTAGATCAAATAAAACTAAATACCTTTATTTATATTTGTGATGTTTTTATAAGCTTGGTTTTCTTAGCATATTTGTTGAGTGTAATATAGTTATTGTATAAGGGCTATTAGGTTACTTTGATGATAAAGTATAAACTTATAATTAATTAGCCTAGGTCTCTCTGACCATCTCATTATTATACATATCTATATATAAGTAACTTATAAAGGGTTATGTATACATGATATTTATAATCTAACTTAAACTAGTGGGAATTCAGAGGGGAATTCAAGTTTCACATGTTGCTCACTAGATCAGACCAGAAATAGAAAATATACAATTTTTCATTGATTTTGTGTCAAGCTAATTAAGAGGTTTTAGGGTTATGTTGGAGTTTTTTTAATTTTCTATTCTTTTGTGTCTTTTTGCTGTTGATATTAGCTTCTTTGTGTGATTTAAGGTTTAATGCTTTTTTGATTTTATTATCTTAATCTCTATTTGTTTGATATTGTTGGAATTGAAGATAAAGAGATAAACTTTCTCCGGTGAATTGAAAAAACAAAAGTCTTAGTTGAAAATTGCTATTGGATGTCTACTTTATGTGTTTCAATTTTAAACAAATTGCTTTTACATGCTCCTAACACCCTCTCCTTCTCTGTAGAATTATCTCATTTATTTGCATTTTGGGTTTTCTTCTAAGGTGTGTTTGGGTGTGAAATTGGATTCTGTAGATCTGCTTCCATTGGTTTGCTCTTTCTATGGTCAAATATTATTTCTATGGTCTGTACAATCATCACCATCCATGAATGGTGAGTGAATGAAAATAAAAATTTTTTGTTTAATAGAGGCATGTAAAGTAGAAACGTCATAAAGGAAAAAAACTAATTTTGGGTTTGTAGCAGTTACTCTATTACTGTTTTTAATATTAAAGACTAGATTTTGAGTTGTGGGTATATGGACGATCTCTCTCACTATATTGGGTTCAAATATGTTCATCAATGTCTTTTTAACAATAATTAACTAGCATTTCCAAGTTCTTCAAATTTCTAGCTTTCTTTTCATTCTTATTTAGATACTTTTTTTACTATTTCACTATTTCACTATTCAACTCTATTATTCCTTTTTTGAAGACTATCAAAGGGAATTAGCTTTATATATATACTTTAAATCTCCAAAATTTGTATTTTGCATTAAAGGTTATTCCCCTTTTTTGGGTTTTGATTCTTTTTACACATATAGTAAGGGGAGAGGTGACTATTATTGGTTCAAATTTTCGACCATCTAAATTTAGATTTGCTTGTTGTCGATTGTATTTGTGACTTACATATTTAGATAGTGCGGTGCCCACATTGGGTTTTAATATTAATCGTTGTTTCCTTTCTCGAGTATTTTTAGAGTCATTTATGGACTTGTTGAGTTGGTCTTTTATAGCTTGTGTTGGGCATTAGAGTTAAAGTGGTGGCTTTGACTTCTAATGATAGAACAAAGGCTAGTCTTTCGATGAGTTTTGGGTCTAGGAGAAGAGAAGATATTGACATATTAAGGATAGGTTCTTGGAATATCAGGACACTTACAAGGAACTCATTAGAATTAGTGAAGATTTTAGGTAAATATAATATTTATATAACATGTATCTAAGGGACAAAGTGGATAAGGGCTAAAGTAAAAGAGATTAATAAGTTTAAACTTTAGTATTTAGGATGTTTAAGGCAATAGAATGAGGTAGGTATCTTGGTTGTCAAGGAACTTATAGAACATGTTATGAGGGCAAAGAGGGCTAATGATCAGATTATGTTCACAAAGATTATGGTGAAAGGTATTGTTTTCAATATGGTATGTGTTAGCACCCTAGGTAGGGTTAGAGGAATTTCTTAAGTGCTAATTTTGGGAAGGTCTAGATTAGGTGATTCAGCAGATTCCTTCTAATGAGAGAGTTATTCTAGGAGGAGACTTTAATGATCATATAAGTGTAACCTTAAATGGATATTCATGGACTCATAGGGTTTTGGGTATGGTGACAAGAATGATAGTGGGACTTCTTCATTGAATTTTACAGTAACATTTGAGTTGGTGATAGCCGACTCATTTTTTAAGAAAAGCGAGAAGCCCCTAGTGATTTTAAAAAGCAAACACACGAAAATGCAAATTGACTACTTCCTTATAAGGTAGAGCGGTTGTCCTAGCAGCAAAAATGTAAGGTGATACCTAAAACTTGCTTGTCAACTCAGCATAGATTATTGTTTAAGGATCTTATCATTAGTCAAGGAAGAAGAGGAGTCTTAAGAAGTGTATCAAAGTCAAATGGTGGAATTTGAAAGGGGGTTTGGTAGAACAACTTAGGGATAGAGTAATATATGGAGAAGAATTGAAATTGGAAGGAGATGCTACCCAGATGTGGGAGAAAGAAGAAACTATTTTAAGGAATACAACTAAAGAGATCTCTTTTGTTTCTAAAGGGCCTAGGGGAAGTAAGATGGAGATTTGGTGGTAGAAGAAAGATGTACAAGAAAAGGTAAGAATAAGGTCTCACTTATAAAGCTCTGTTGTATATCACATAGAGGTTGAGAGGGTAGTTAATAGAGAAAGTGATAAAGTGGCAAAGAAAGAGGTGAAGAAGATAGTCTCATAAGTTAAAAGAAGAGAATACAAGAAATTATTCTAATGAATAGAAACTAAAGATGGAGAAAATGATATATTTAAGTTGGTGAGAGCTAGATAATGGAAACAAGAGGCCAAGATCAAGTTTTATGTATAAAAGATGAAGCAAGGTCAGTGCTCACGACTGAAAATGACATTAAGATAGGACGACAGAGATAATTCTATAGTCTTTTTAATGAAGGTGTAAAGGATAACATCTTTTTAGATTTGTCGAAAAATCACAAAGGAAGAAAGTAAAAGAGCTTTGAGGGGAATGAAGAGTGGAAGGGTAGTAAGGCCTGATGAGATACCCATAGAGGTGTGGAACAGTCTAAGTAAAAGGGTCTTACTTGGCTAGCCAAGCTTTTTAATGTGATCCTTAAATCTGCCAAAATATCAGATGAATGGAGACTTAGTATGCTAATTCCTTGATAGAAGAACAAAGGGAATATCCAAAATTATAATAACTATAGAGGCATCAAACTACTTATTGACACCATAAAGTTGTTAGAGAAGGTTATTTACAAGAGAGTGAGAAAGGATGCACCTATTTTAGAGAGCTAGTTTGGTTTCATACCTGGAAGGTCCACGATAGAAGTTACACATCTCCATAGTGTATTAATGGAATATTACAGAGAAAGACAGTGTAACCTACATATGGTTCTTATTGAATTAGAAAAGGCATATGAAAAAGTACTTAGGGAAATCATGTAGAGGTGTTTAGAAGTTAAGGGGGTTCTATGACCTATATATAGGTTAACAAGGATATGTATGGAAGTGTTAAGACTAGAGCAAGGATGATAGGAGGAGATATAAAGTATTTTTCTATCGATATTAGGCTACACTAAGATTCTTCACTGAGCCCCATTTTTTTGTAATAGTGACAAATGAGCACCAAGAATATCAAAGGGGATATTTCTTCGTGGATGTTATTTATTGATGACATTGTTTTAATGGATGAGAAAAATGCGAGTGTCAATGTCAAGCTAGAACTTTGGCGAGATACTTTAGAGTCGAAGGGTTTTAAATTGAGCAGGATATGGCTAAGTACTTAGAGTGTAACTTTTCGAGCCATGGGGTGCCTTCTAATGTGGAGCTAAAGATTTATTTAGAAGTAATACCATAGAAAAGAGTGTTCCATGTATCTAGGATCTATCATCTAAAGAAATAGAGAGATCGTTGAACACCGTATCAGATCAGGGTGACCTAAATGGAGAAATGTTGTTAGAGTTTTATGTGACAAGAAGATACCACTCAAGCTCAAATGTAAATTCTATCATTTAACTATTAGGCTAGTAAAACTTCATGGGATTGAGTGTTGGCCCATCAAACAAGTGCATAGTCATAAGTTAATTGTGGATGAGATGAGGATGCTCCGTTGAATGTGCAACCTTACTAAAAGAGCTAAAGTCAGGAATGAAATGGTAGGAGACAAATTAAAGGTGACTAATATTAATAAAAAATTAAGAGAGACAAGGCCTAGGTTGTTCAGACATATTAAGCGGAGACATCTTAATGCTCTGGTGAGAAGATGCGAGAAGATTGTACTTAAAGACTAGAAGAGGAAAAAAGGAAGGACTAAGAAGAACTAGATGGAGGTGATAAAAAATGATATGGTGGTACTAGAACTTTCCAAGGATGTGACCCTTAATAAAAAATTTTAGCATACTAGGATAAGGGTAAATGATCTTACATAGAGATCCTTCTCTTTCTCATAAGTTTTTTAAACATTTTCCTTCAAGCCTTATGTCTTATATTTAGCCTAAACTTTTAATATGTGGTACTTTCCTCATAGTTATTAGCCTAAACATTTCCTTACCTAACCTAAACATTTTATTATAATGACTTGTTTATTTTATTTATTTATTTGCCTTCTTTCTTATTTGCATATTTATTTACTTCTTTTATTTTTATTCTTTGCCTTGTTCTACATTTATTATATTACTTACTTTTGTATTTCTATTTGTACATATTTATTTTTAATTTTTAATTTACTGTTATTATCTTTTATGTGTAATTTTAATTTTAACTTTTTGTTATTACTACCTTATTATTTTAACATGTATCTTTTATTTATTTTTATTTTCATTTCATTTCATTTTATATTTTTTTATTTAGCGTTTTTTCCTTTTTCTTTTTTTTCATGTGGGTTTATTAAAAATAGTCTCTCCACTACTTAGGGGTAAGGTTACATACTTCTAGACCTCCTCAAACCCCATATTCAGAGGGATTTCTAATGAGCTGTTGTTATATAAAGGTGATTCTACAAATTACAAGGAAGAAAAATGATGTCTTCTAATATAGGAATTTCCAATACTAATTTACTATTTATGTATCAATTATTAATATGCATAAATGTTATTTAAATGATTACATAATTGGTCAAAAAGGAAATTTTAACTCGAATGTATGTATCTGAATACAAGTTAGACCTTAATGTTTTATAGTGTTTAAATTAAAACATAATATTTTCAAAATATTCAAATTGAACACTCCATAATCGAAAAATGTAATAAAGAAATGATTTTATTAGTCTTTTGTTACATTAGTAATAATGTAGCAGAAATATTTTATTTTTAGTATGTTTATGGGCCCTGCATTGCCAGTTGTTCTCCATATGGCTTTGTGAGACTCATTTCTTTTTTTAATCCATAATTAAATGATTAAATAGTTTTATTTAAAAGCAATTTTAATTTGTTCCAATCTCTAACCCTAAAATTCACAATTTTATGTCTTCTAGATGAGTTAAAATTCCCCAAATGTTGAACTAAACTTGAGGATTTTATTATAAAACCATAATGGACTTCCTTTCCTTCTTCCATTGCCTATGTGCCTCATAAAGCATAAAATATTTTCATGTATCACAATATACATGGTAAAACTAGTTTGAAAATTGGACAGCAGTATGCTAAAACTATTGAAAGCTTTGGCTTTATGGCTATTCAAAGTTTTTTAAAGTTAGAAGGACAATAATTAGATCTCCTCAAAGCACCTTATATAGAAATAATTTTATCCATGGGCATGCTTTGACTAATTTTTTTAGAGAATAATGATAGTCATCCTAAAGATGGCTTATATTCGTCGATTTCTCATCAATGGTTGGATAAGTAAGAACCAAAGTATATGACTTTTATAGGATTTGGAAATGAGTACAAAATGCCTAGCACATTGGATTGAACTTTCCAATCCACCATTTTTTTCATTCTTCAAAAGCCAAAAGGAGTAGATTTTACTAGGTTCTTGGATCACATTTCAATCATAGGAATTTTAGGGTTATTGGTTGCAAAAAAAAATTATGGGGTTTTATTAATTTAGGATTCAATTATGGGTTTAATTAATTTAAGATTGTAATTAAATTTATTTAGGATGAATTAAAACTAATAAGATTAATTATTTAATTATTTAATTTAGGATATTTTTTAAATGAGGACTGATTCTCATAAAGTCATATGGCATATAGGTGGCACTATGGAGCCCTCAAATATATGATGTAACAAAAGACAGACAGAATCAGGTCTTCGTTACAATTTTTTTTTAATGGAGGGTTTAACTTAAACATTTTTAAATCATTAAAGTTCAATTTTATTACTATGAAACATTAAGGTCTGACTTATATTCAAATATAAATGTTAGGGTCAAATTTACATTTTTGGCCTTGTGTAATTTGCTTAAATTAATATATATATATATATGTAATTTTTAAACGTGATATCAAATCATGTTTTAATTGGTTCCATAGCCTTTATATTTGAATAAGTTAAACTTATATGTTAGAAAAACATTTTTGGATTTTAACATTTTGGAAAATTTTCCAAATTTAGTTTGCATGAAACCCTATAAAATTTTGTTTGTTCCTATAACTAAGTGTTGATGGGCATTTTTATATTAATTTTTGATACATAATTTGCTAAACTCTTGTCCATTTAATGTTTGAATTGCACTAATTAACAGTTATTTGTTTTAATTAGGCACATATTGAATTGGGAATGCTCAAAAGAATAAACCAAGAAAAGCTGTAGAAAACTTTAACTTGTTTGCATGCAAGAATGGTTAGCCAGGACGTAGAGAATAAGAAAAGAAGAAACCAACTGGTGGGAGTGAAGGTGACTGAAAGATGGACCCAAAACAATTCTCAAAAAATTATTCAGTACATAACAAATAAAAAGACATTGGCTGGCGGTGTAGATAGAAGAACAAGAAAATAGAATCTGTGCATGAAATACGGACAAAACTCCCCTAAAATCATGTGGAAAGTTGGTGGAAAAAGGAAAGAAAATGCAATCAGCTGGTGGCATGAACAAAATGCTGGAGGCGTGCGCAGAGAGGGACAAAGAATGAGTCTTGCATGGGACCAAAAAAAACTTGATTACATAGAGAGAAACCAAAGTAGTGGCAGCGCAGAGATAAGAGAGCAAATTGAGTGTGTTTATTTGACAAAAAAAGGATAGCTGGAAAATGTTGAAAAGCCTAGCGCAAAAGGTGAAGAAAAGGCGTGAAGTTAGTGAGCTGAAAGGGGGAATAAACAAAGAACGAAAATAGCTCCTCCATATGACTTATGTTATAACACCACCCAAGAACTCTCCACTTACAATGTTAGAGGCTGGTGGCTAGGGAATATCAACATTAGCAGCTGAATCCACACGTTAGTGGATGGTGAGTTGAAGAAGACACGTTAGAAGTTGAGGCTAGGGGGCTTGAGACATTGGCAGCTGGACTGGTTGGTGAAGGACGTTGCACCTAGACAAGCTGTGGAGAACACACACGTTAACACCTAGCTGAAGGGAGGAAGAGAGATGTTAAAGTAAGAGGTTGAAATGTTAAAAAAATACTACCTAATGAAAAGCGTGAGAGCAGCTGGTGGCATGAATGGGTTGGAGCAGTAGGTGGAAATAAAGCATACACTCAAAACTCACACACGTTAGCTATTAAAGGAGGTGGCAACGAAAGTGAAGCAGCTGGTGGCAATGTGGAAGCAGCTGGAGAGCTACTAGTGAGTGGAGGAAAAACATTAGCTGGTTGGGCAATGAAGACACGTTGAGATGGTGAGTGGAAGAAGAAGAACGTTACACCAAGAGGAGACACTCAACTCACACACGTTACAGTTGGTGGATAAGGAAGCAAACGAAGCAAGTGGTGGCGTGGACAACCCTCCACTAGTAGACAACAACAAAGCAGCAACTGGTGGACATTAAATGAAGTAATATAGCTGGTGGCGTGACCTCTTTGGTGTAGCAGGTGGCATTGAAACAAGGAGCAGCCACGTTGAAGGAGAAGAAAGTGGCAGCTAGTGGAGACACACAAAATAAAGCAGGAGGTGGAAAACATTAAAGGAGCAGCTAGAAAATTAACGAGACTACGTAAACATCGTAGTGGAGAGTAGATTATGTAAGCTGCTGGTGGAGATTAAGTGTGTCAAAGCTAGTGGCGCGAGAAAATACAGCTGCAGAAAAGGGGTGTTTTTAATTTGTTTTCTTAATTTATTTTTAATTCCGTATTTATTTTAATTGTTTGGATTTAATCAAT
>JAOQMP010070710.1:0-21596 GCA_027563575.1 Erythroxylum pedicellare | reverse complement strand
ATAATCAATAAATTACATCTTTCCAATATATTATACTTTAGGGGCATTTTCGTCATTAACACTGTTTTTTGTTCTGTACCCTACAACCAAACACATTTCTGTCCTCAGGACGAAGACAATTTTTTCTATTCTGTCCACCGCAACCAAACATCTCACTGTATTCAATTCTTGTTCTGTTCTGTCCTGTTTGGTTCTGTCTCGTCCTGTCTCTGCATGTTGAAGACGTTAACCAAACAGATAGTATTCCGACAAGTGGGTCTGTTCAATTCACTTATAGACAAATGTTATCATCTATCTCCCTCCCTGCTTCTTCATTTTTTTAATATATCATTCTCACCCTTTTGTTTCATCTTTTTAGTCTTCCCTCTCCTCTCATTATCATATGCAAGGAGCTGGATTAAGATCTCTCCCGTTATCATGAGTATGCTAATATTATGTTGTTCTCACTTCTTTTTGAATTGTACACACATAAAATTACACATATTTATCAATTTTTTAGCACTATCTTTAGTTACTATTAGGTTTATGCTTTGCTTAATTGTATGATTATTCTTAACCTAGATGCATCAATGATTTTGGGGGTTTGAGTGAAAGATAATATGTACATGCATAAGGAAAGGTAGAAGAAGAACCTATGCTTTTAGTTATATTTGAAAGGTGATTTTTTTTCTTTTTTTTTTCAGTAAGACAATTTTTAACGGCTCAAAAATTAACCATTTATTATTTAACAGTTTGATTTTTATTATTAATGATCAAAATTAAAAATTAAACCAAAAATTAATCTAATTTATCTTCAACCCGATCAAATCAACTACTTCAGTCTAATTTTTGCATCAATGGACATAACTATTAGTCAACAACAACCTATCTTGGAAACTCCACACAACCTTAATTTTATAAATCTTGCCGTCCAATTGTCTTTTTTTTTTTCAAGACTGAGCGCCAATTTTAATTCAAAATTCAAAACTCCCTTATTTTCAGATAGAATTACAAAACAGAACAAAAAAAAAAAGATAATACTTTTGATTTTGATGTAAATGCTAAATAGGTACTTAGGTGATGGCGTTTCCCTCCCAAATCTCCAGTGGGATTTGAAATCCAGCAAGGTTTGGTAACTCATTCGTTTATATGATCTCTTTCTTTGTGCTTCGTCTTCCGAAAAGTTATAATTTTCATCGCAATCACACTCTTACTTAATGCTAACGGAAGAAGTTGATACCCTTCCCTCGCTTTACCTCCACACCACCACCACCATCGCCTTCACTGGTGAGTTTCTTTCCATTTCCCTCGTCTTCCGGGTAGCTTTTCAACCACCTCGTTGCTAGCCGCCGCACACCTCCGCTGACTTCCCGTCTCTCCGCTTGGGGTGTCTCTGCAGGGGCGTCTGGTTCATGCGGAGGAAAATAGCAGGACGGTTCTTAATATTTTATATACCCTGATCAAAGTACATAAATTTTTTACGTTTGCCCATTTTTGGACTCTTATATAAAATAAAAATAAACAAAATAAAATTCTTTTTTATTGTTCTTTATAAAATTAAGGGTAGACTTTATTTTATTTTGTCATATTTTTTATATAAATAAAAATAAATCATATTTTATTTTTTATAAGAATAAAAATATACTATTTATAAAAATAAATTCTGAACCGGCCGGGAAACTAGTTCCGCTAAGCACATTTTTAGAGGTTTCGACTTCTTTTCCAGAAAAGATGAAGTCCTGCCCCGGGAGCTCTTCACTACTTTTGAAACATTCATACTTGTTGCTGTCAAGGCCATCGCCGTTGCCGTTGCCGAATCCAACAAGAATTGCGTTGTATCCTAACTCCAGAAATCTATGAATCTTCCAGTTTGTCATTTTACTCCTAACTTTCCTTTCATTGTCATTAAGAGAAAAGAAGTGTTTGATTTTGTTGTACTGCGCCATTGCCATTTATGATGAGTTGTTGTCGAGTATGCAATAGAAGATGGACAGTTTGTGTGAGCATGTTAATTGTCCGAGCAGGTTAATAATGGTAGGAACAAAGGTGAAGGATTGGCCACATTTGATGATTTGGATGCCACAGGATTCAATTTTCTCAAACTGGTTATTGGTATTGTGGTCAACATCAACATCTCTTCTCCTCTAACTTCTTGGTGAATGAGCGAGTAAGATTTTCAAATTTAGCAGAACTGTTTTTGATTCAGTAAGTTCGTAAAATGAGGTACGCCAACGCAAGCTACCTTTCACTAATGAAATTGAACAGGAAGAGCGACGCCTCTCTTGTTCAACACATATGTGAGAAGTAGCTCTCATTTCAACAGCAAGTTTATTTTTGGTATGGAATATCCTAAATCGTGACAGTTTTTGTAGTTGGTTTGGATATATTTGCATGAACGTTGGTGATTTTTGCCCGTGAGCTTGCTTTCATCTAATTGGCTAAGTAGCTTGATATTGTTTGAGCTCGAAAGGAATTTTGGTCTTACTGATCCAAATTGAGTTCATTTGTACAGAAGGTTTCGGTATACAGGTAAGAAAAATAGGTTTTAACAACAAAAATTACCGAAAAGAGTTGTCAGAAAAATGACTGCATTTAAAATTTAGCGATAGATATAATGAATTTGTTATAAGTTTAGTGACGGAAATTTGTATATCTGTCAGTATATTTAGCAATGAAATCTTGTATTTTTGTCGGTAAATTTAGCGACGAATTAAGAATATTTTATTGCTAATTTTTCGACGTAATCACAATATTCCGTCAGTGAATTTACTAACAGTAAGTTGTAGGTCCTTAAATTTACAGATGGATCTATAATATTCCATCGCTAAATTTACCAACAAAAATATTATTTTTTATTAAACATTTACTGATGGAATATATTATTCTGTTGAGAACTTAGTTATGGAATGATATATTTTGTTGGTAACTTAATGTTGGAACTTACCAATGGAATATAACACTTTGTTGTTAATTTATTATATTTAAATTTTAATCGCCATTTCTCATTTTTTACATGAGTTTTCTGTTGATGATCTTATGATTTTTTTTGTATATTTAATTTCTGTAAATAATACATAATATTGATTGATAAATGTAAACATTATCCTAAATGGTATAATAAAAAAATTATAATGTACACGAATAAATATCTTAAAAATAACTATAAATTAGGAATTATACAAAAACTTAAGAGTAGGAGACTATAAAATATATTCACTTGTCCAGAAGCTATATCGGTAGTGAAGGCGGATGTTCTGACTGTCGTGATGAGCTCCTATCCTTAGCCTTCAACTCATCTACCTTACTGAGCTGGGTTATGCACTCTATCAACCTCTTTATTCTACTCTCAAGCTGAAGAATTCTTTCATTTGATGCGGACCGCCTACTAGATTTAATTGTACTGGATGTGGAGGATTACGAATAACATGTATTTGCAAATGAACTTAAGTCGAAAATCTTTCTACGGCGATTCCTACCACCCATTGCATCAAGATTTGCCTAATTCTCATCAATAGTTTCAGAGTTTTGAGACCATCATTCAATGCTTTCTTATATTTGGTCCTATTATTATAATTATTTATGTTAGGAAGTCATTCTTTCTTAAGAATTAATATTAAATTATAGATTTTACATATATGAAGTTGTCTGCATATGGTGTTGACAAAAGTCACATCATTATGCTTCTTGGTGTGAGCGTGCAAAAAGAACTAATGTGGGTTTCTTGTTCATATACTTTTCATGCATCAGAATAAATTGTTATAAGTAAATTATAATTTACAAAAATTTTGATAGAATTTTCTCTATTTTATGATATTTAACTCCTATTAGACAAAAAAATTTAACTCAACAATGTAGTAATTAATGGCACTAGACATTTATAAAATTATTATTCTTTATAATGTACATATATTTTCATTTTAAATTACATTGCAATCAAAATTCATAAATTAAAGTACAAAAATCAAAATATAAGTGTAAAGTTTTGATACTTACAAGTTGAAGTGTAAGCTCCTGGTGGATCAAAGATCCTCTAACGTGTACAGATAGACTCTCTCCGTCTGGTCGTCCATGTCTATTAGCAGAATTGCACTCTAAAATGGATATTATCATGAGTGATGCCCAATATTATTGTCAACAACTCCATATTTTTTTCAAATATATATGGTGATCGTACACCATTCTTGTGTAACGAAGCAAGAAAATTTCTATAACGTGTACGAGCTTACCTCTCCCATATAATATAAATTCCATCATTAAATTTTGGATTCTAAAAAATTTCTTAAAAAAAACATACTATAAGTATTTATAAACAACAATATTTATCTAATTAATGTATAAATTAGATAAAATAAAAAAGAATAAAGAAAATATTTTGTATACCTCAAACTCTTGATAATAAAAATCTTTTGTCAGTTGAGAGATATCATTCCATATATAATCCTCAACATCTATCCTTTCATTGAATTTGGATATTTCTTGAGTATGTTACAAACGAAACCAACTTAATATATAAGTTATTTTAGATCATTTTCAAATTAAAACCTATAACTTCAATATGAATCTATGTTGTTATCATGTATTACAAAATTTTAGAATTTTACTTACAAATTATTGACAATTGTGATGTACATTCTTCCATCAACTCTCTTAGCTCTAAGTTGGAGGCTGCCTCCTTTATCTGCAATGTTTACCCCTGATATTTCTGTCAGTATAAGGGTGGTGGATAGTGTAACAAGGCTGCTGAATGGTATAGCAGTAGGTACAAAAAGTGATGCCTCGTTTGGATATGTAGTAACATCAACAGAATGTGATGCTTTACTTGGAAATGTACTAACTTCTCCAAACCACGTTAAACTAAACTTGACCACATCATTTCCTTTTTTTAGTGACATATTTTAAACCTAAAATTCATATTTTATTGAATTTTATAGTAATAGAACAATATAAATTCAATATATAACAATACATTATTGATGCAATAATAGATTTATTCATATAATATTCTATCATAATCATAAATTAATCGCTATCATCGCTTAATTGTAAATCATAATCATTATCTTCTTCTTTTTTCGAGTAATTAAAATCAGACTTAGGCTCCTCTTTAGATCTCCCGCCCTCCTCATCCTCTCCAGATAAAATTTCAACATATTCATTATTTAGATTGTTCAAAGGTTCACTCTCGTCATATGTTACACATGCTCATAAACATCTTCCTGAAACACTTCACTTTCAATTCTCTTATTTTCTCATTTTTCATGTAATTCAAAAACACTTCTAGGTTTTAGTTTACAAACGGCCAACCAATCTGACTTATCTCGTCGTAAGCTGGGTAAAGAGATATAATACACTTGGATCATTGGCATCACCAATAAGAAAGGTTCAAATTATCTAAATCTTCTTCACTAGTTGATTTCAACTAGATTATATCAACTGTGCACTTTTATTCTAACATTAGAAGTTGGAACAAACCATTCACACTTAAATATCACACTTCGTTTTATTGGCAATGTAAGGTACTCAATTTCAAGTCATTTCTCCCTGTATGCAAACGCCACTATTTACTATTGTTACGCCATGGCCATTATATTCTGTTTGAAATTTGTATCCATTAACAAAGTACACATTATACGATTTAGCAGTTCATAAAGATCTTTTCGCAAGATCACATATAAACTTGCTCTCTATTGGATTTTCTGAGGCCTTCACAAAAACAATTTATCATATTAAATAGTATAATGTCATCTAATCACTTTGATATGATAATTCAACTATTTTAATTATTACAAGTGAAAACTTACATATTTCTCAAACCATCGAGGAAAGTATCTTTGAACTTCTTTATTGATATCATTCTGTATTGTTTCGGATATTAACTCACGTAACCATTCCTTGTATAATCTAAAAATATTATTATGTATTTTTGTTGTGAACAACAGTAACTTCAGAAACTCAAATAATCTATTTCAAAATCAACTTAAACTGCACGAAAGGTTAAACCTATTGACAATTTAATAAAATGTAATAATGGGCAACCTCTATTTCTTCTGTTGTTAAGATTCTTCTTGTTGAACATCCATATGTTTATCCTGGATATGTAAAAATGGAAAAGTTACCATTAAAATCACCCATTTCTCCCCCATCGTTATTACAAGGAACTTTTCTTTTTCTTGTGTGCATATGCGACATAATGTGAACAAAATGTACTTGCTTCCTCTACTAAATAAGCATTAAATATCGAACCTTCAACTGTAGCCTTGTTTTTGATGTTTTTCTTCAAGTAATGCAAATACCTACATTACAAATAGGTTTATCACCATTCTGTGATTAAAACATGCCATAAGTTTTATTAACTATTAACTATAATTACCTCTTAAATGGATACATCCATCAATATTAAACCGGATCAGCAAGTTTAGCCTCATGTGCTAAATGTACAGATAAATGCTCCATACAATTAAAGAAGCTTAGAGGTAAAATCCCTTCCAATTTACACAGGATAATTAGAATTTTCCTTTTTAGTTTTTTCATTTAAGCCAACTTTATTTTAGATGATAACAAGCTTTGGAAAAACAAATTTACTTCTATTATAGCTACCTGAACCTTATTTGATAACAATTGCCGAACTGTAATTAGAATTAGCCTTTGCATAAATACATAACAATCATGACGAAATATCAAATTTTGTCACTAATTAACTACAATATTGTTTCCGTCGATAATGTACCATCATTATTTTTAATTTTCTTATAGTGATATATATAAAACGAGAGAGAAAAATTACTATACAACATTAGAAAGTGATGAAATAAACATGTGAATCTATTATAACATGTGAATCTATTATAACAAACTTGTTGATGTGGTAGAGTTAGTTAGAGGGCTAGCTAGATGTATTCTAACATCCTAGAGCTCAAAAACTCACAATAGGTTCATATTGCTTCAAACATGAGTAGGGGAAGAATTGATCATGCCAAGCTTGGACAAAAGAAATTGATGCTAAGTAGAAGGAAGCACTTTTGTAAGTATATCAGCTAATTGAGGTTTGGTGGGAAGATAAGATAATTACAACAATCCTTCCGTAACCTTTTCTCCGGTGAAATGACAATCCAACTTAATATGTTTGATTCTTTCATAAAAGATAGGGTTTTTCGCAATATATACACCTAACATGTTGTCACAATGAAGTGTCAGTGGTTTGAAAGAATGAAATCCCATTTCTTCTAATAGCCTAACAAGCCATATTACCTTTACAGTAGCCTAAGACATGGCCCTATATTCTGCTTCAGAAGAAGATTTGGATACAGTCCCTTACTTCTTAGACTTCCAGCTAGTAAGAGAGTGACCTAAGAAATGATATAACCGGTGATAGATCTTTTGCTAGTAGGACAAGTTGCCCAATCAAAATCTGAGAAGGCTTGTAGAGATATCTGATATGAGGTTTTGAGCATAATTCCTTAAACTGATGTACCCTTGATATACCTCAAAACATGAAATAGAGCAAAAAGAGTATCCAAAGGTGTTTTTATGAATTGGCTAAGGGTTTAAACAACAAAGCTAAGATCAAGACGTATGTGTGTTAAGAAGTTTAGTTTGCTAATCATTGTTCTATAAAAGGTATAGTTTGCAATAAGTGAGTCATTGTCTGAGGATAGTTTAAGATGTAAAGGTAATGGTGTGGAGATTACATTAAAGTCATTTATGCCACTTTCAATGAGGAGTTCATGAGTAAACTTCTTTTGAGTCAAAACATACCCATTATCCATCTTACCGACTTTAATGTTTAAAAAATAATTAAAATTCCCTAAGTCATTGATGCCAAAGGAAGCATGTAAGTGAGTTTTCAAGATAGAAATAACATTAAGAATAGACTTAGTCACTGATAGTTGTGCATTAGTGTGTATTTTTCTAAGTATTTAACATTTGTTTCTTGCATAATAGGTTAGTATTATTGTGTTTTAGGACTTGTTTTGTATGTTTTTGTTTAATTTGATCTTCATGATTGTTCTTTTGCGTTTGATGTTGGTTTAGGGTAATAATTAATCATTTTGGTGTAGGAATGGAGGGTGGACACCTTTGTGATTGAGCTAGGGACCAAGAGAAGAGAAGAGAAGTGGAGCTGCTGAAGAACAAGAACCCACGACCATGAGAAAGGGCATGTTTCCCACGATACTGAAGAATAAGAACCCACGACTATGGGAAAGGGCATATTTCCCACGATCATGGGAAATCTATGGAGAAAGTTTCTATTACATTAACCTAAGATCGTGGGATGCTTAGTACGAAGAGACATGTGGGTTTCACTTATTTTTTTAGGGTTTTATGACTTGTCTTGATATATATATTGTAAAAAATCCCTAGGGAGGGAGAGTGTCGTGGCACTTGCCTCCTGGAGCTAAAAGACAGATTGAGAACTTAAAGATAGGTGGAGAATTAAGGTTTTTATTCCCAATTGCGCAAAGGGCATCCCGTTATCCAAATTTTCCAGATTTGGGCAAAGAAAAGGATGAGCTGCTCCATCTAGTTCTTATTTCAATTTCTTTCTCTTGTAGCATGTTTAATATGGATTGTTTGGTTGTTGGGGATGTTAATGATATTATGAGTGGATAAAACATTTTTTGGAGTTTGTTGTTTGAACTATTTGTGAACCTTCGGTTGTTAATTTAATAATATAAATGTTTATGTTATTTATTAAGCTTAAACCCTGCAATAATTCAAGAGAGTAAGCTTGGTAATTTGTGTTAAATATACAACTAGAGTTGGCGTTTAGTAGACTTATAAATAACAAGTTATTGATTTATTAAGAAGAGATTTCAATAGATTGATATACTACCTATAGGATAGCTTTATATCTAGTTAAATGTTTAGGAAAGGCTTTGCATATCAAGAAATCCTAAAGTTGATCCTATTTTATTTAACTGGTGACATTTAGTTACACCTTGAGAGAGGGTACCTAAAATTTTAGGAAAGCTTGGGCCAAACATAAGTTGAATCAATTAATCAGAGGGGAGCAAATAGGGATAATGACAAGTCCTAATTCTTAATCTTGATTTTCTCCACGTTTAATTTACGATTTTGGTTTTGGTTGCATTGTTTCCTTTTACCTTTAGTTTGTCTTTATTTTACTTATTTATTTAAATTTGATTGAAACAGTTTCTTAAACGGAGAACAACCTGAATTATGTGGTGCCTAAGCACAATCCTTGTAGGATCAATATCTATTTTTTTTACTAAACTTATGACCCATATACTTGTAGTTTTGAGCATAAAATGAGTAGTTTGTTTTGTAATTAACTGTCACCAATATTATGTTGCCCTTGAATTTTAAGGAATAAAGAGTAATCATTATTCGATTGAGTAAAGCCTAATTGTAAGGCCCCAACATATACTATATAAGTATTATAGCATAACTAGGGTGTATTAATAAGTGATCATAACAAATGAATTAAGTGCATCTAATTATAGCAAGAGACATAATGGTACTTAATATAAAAGACATGGATAAATGGGTAATTTGCTTGTTTTGACATGGACATACATACTTAGATGTGAAATATGGATAGGAATATCTGACATGTTTGCTTGGATTTATGAGCACTATGTGAGGGAAATTGATAAAAGAAATATTCCATAAGCAAATGGAATGTTGTTGGCTAAATTGGATGTGATTTTGTGTTGTTCTTGCATGATAAGACTGAAGTCAATTAATTTGGGATGTGTACCTCATTGGATGGATAGGTTTCACTGAACAAATTTCTGTAATTTGGCCATATCTTGGCCTGTATAACTCCAAATTGGATCATTCAAATTGAAGATTAAACTAGAGACATATATATAAAAATTTTATGAATTGAGATTTGATTCTACCTCTATAATTTTTAAATTCTGACTTGAAGTTGAGTTATGGATGCTATCCTTATTTTCGAATAGCTTGTAATGTTTTGGTTATAACTCCCAGAATAATTAACCAAATTGCATGAAATTTATGCCATTATAAAATTAAGACATAGAGGAATGAAATTAATTGATAATATTATAGGCCAATTTAGGAAGTAAAGGAATATGAATGACTAATATGCAATTTTTCTAAAGTTAACACCTGGATCAATTGGATTAAGGCATATGTGACCAATAATAATAAAACATATGTGTCCAATAGGAATTAAGCATATGTGCACATATGTGTGAGTCTTCAACGTTCATGAAGAGGTATTTATAGATGGGAGATGGACAAAAATTTGAGGGTTTTAATTTCAGATTATTTTCTACTCTCCATTTCACCTACTTCATCCTATCATTTTACATGTAAGGAATCAAGCTAACTTTAGGTGGAAATCAAAGTAAAAATTAGTGGTTTTCCCTTACTATTTATCCCTTCTTACTTTGCTTATAAAGAAATAAAATTATAAGGTTGGAAGTGGGATTGGGATGTGTATTTGTAGTGTTTCTAGTTCGTGAGTCAAGCAAAGCCAAAGAGGAAGGGAAGGAAAGGCAATATAAGACTTACTTTGTCAATTTTGAGGTTTGAGGTTTCACTTAGTTAATTTATGTATTTGTGTATATTTGAATGTGTAAAAAGATTCATTTGGATGTGGAATCGTTTTTGGGATGATGGTTTGGTGTTATCTTGCATATAATTGGTTGAATATGACAAAAGAGTATCATGTAGTGGAATTCTATCTAGGGTTTGCTGAACCGATCACATTGTTTGGGTTATAAGTTAGCAAACAAAGATCTAAATTTAGTTATTTAAGTTGAATATGAAACTAAGACATATAACTAAAAATATATAGAAGAGAATCTTACTTTATTCTAGCTTTATAACATTGGAAATTGGGATCGAAAATGGTAATCTAATGTTGCCCCTATTTTAGAACAATATGTGATATTTGGTCTATATCTTATGATTTAGAAGTCCAAATGGTTTGCTTATTGTTGCTATAGAAACTAGAGACATAGAGGAACAAATTTCTAGAAGATTGTAAACCTTAATTCAAAAGTTTTCTATATGCATATTAAGGAACAACTAGAGTCAGTCATGTGATTTACTTCCAGATTGATTGTTTGCTTATTTTTAGATCATCGTGGGCTTGGCCCAAATTTCATTATTTTAAGTTTGTTTTCTTTTCCTATTTTTATTGAATCTTATCTGAATCTTTTTGGATGTATATGAAACTTTTAAAACACCTAGAAATAAATGAATTAGGACTTACCATATATGAATTGTGTGATTAAATATTGAAATTTAAGATTGAGCATAATGTATTCCAAAGAAAACTTACAAGTACATAAATGATTTTTTTGCATATTTACTACTCATATTTGTATAGTTTGATTATAAAAGTGTGATTTTGACACCCTTCCAATGGTGGTAAGTTATGACTTATGAGTATGAACACAGATGCAAATTTTATGACTTCAAGTGAATATCATATGGTGAATTGCGAAATTAGCAAATGCTTGAAGTAACGGTTATAGTGCCTGCTCTATTGTCTTAATAGTGGATAGATAGGCATGCCTAGAAGGTTACAATTCAACTACTGTGACAATTTGACACTAATGGTGTCTTTATTTCAAGACTATAATGTCTCCATAGTTTGATGCCTCTAGTTATCCACACTTTGATGCCTTTTGGTATCCACATTTTGATACTTTTGGGTATCCACAGTTTGATGTCTTCAAATATCCACAGCTCCTGATATCCGTACCTATAGGAATGTGCAAGCCTACCATAAAAAGTAAAGTAAACAAATATAAATAAGAAATACAACATGACAATATAAATAATCAGTATTGATGAGCATATGTATTTGTATTGATAATTTGTATCAATGAGTGCTAAATATCAATGTTTGACTTTTAAAGATAAATTTATGGTATAGGAATAACATATTGAAGCATGTTTGCATTATACATTTGATTAAGTATGCCATGTTGGCCCCCAAAATTTTTCTTATTATTGTATTGAGTTAAGTAAATCATGCGGACAGGATTTAAATAAATTATGCGGACATTATAGATTAATTTTTGGAGTTAATTATTATGTTAATGTTAGTAAGATTATATGATATAGGTTAATTTAATTAAAGTGTTAAGGTAGTAAGATTGTATAAGGGTATTTTTGGTACTTCACTAAAGCATTTAAGTTTTAAGGCATTAAAGGAAGGGTAAAATGGACTTTGCACACTCATTAAGGGTATTATAGGAAAAGGGAAATGTTGTCTTTCTTTTTAAGAAGAAAAACACGTGGATTGAAGGGAGAGAAGAGTGAAAAACGAAAATAAGAGAGAAGACATAGAGAATTAGTGCATGAGAGAAAGGAAGGGAGAAAAAGGCTAGGGTTTCAATTTTTCTTAGCCTTCAAGAGAGATTTTGAGGCTGTTCAAGAAGGGAAAAAAGTAGAGGAAGATAAGAGCTTCCATTTGATTCAATAATCTCATTATTTGGTGAAGATTCAAGGTAAGTTTGATTTTAACTTTTGGATTTTTAGAAGAGGTTTGGTTTATGAAGCTTATGAAATGTATGAGTTTAAGTATTCTAGAATCAATTTTAGTGAATATGCTTTGTGGGTCTCTAATTTGTAACCCTATTGAATGCGAATTTTGCCATTGATGAAGGAAATCAAGGAAGGTAAAAGGAGTAAGAGGAGAGGCACATTTGAGCAAGCTCTTAAGCAAGGAATTCAAGGTGGGTACATGTTTATAGTTGAGTAATGAGCCATGACTATCTTTTTAAATTTAAGAGCATTAAATAATTTCAATTTTTTTAAATGTTGCATTATTTCTCTTTGAATGATTTGAGAAATTGCTATGTGTTTGGTATGTGAATATTGTGTTGATGATTTATGAAAAGATTATGAAAATGATTTTTGAAAAGATACTATATTTATGAAATCACTTTTCGAAAAAAGTGCCATTTTAGGCAACAAGTTTACAAGTTATGAAATACTTGTTATATGCATTTAGTTTGGTCCATTCAGTATGTCAAGTGCACTTCAACTAAAGGCTTCTCCCGCCTACCCGTTAGTGGCATGGAGCTCCTTCATGGACTTCCTTATGTTCACAACTACACAAAACCACTACGTGGGATTGCGATAGTTCATTCTGTTTACGACTACATAGGACTATTATGTGAGAATGTGTGAGTTCGTTCTATTTATGAACTTCCCAAACCATTCTGATATGCTTATGTGCTCATGATATGTTAACAAGATTGGTGCATACATGATTTGTATTATTGTGAATTTGGTTGAGAATTTAAGAACTATGTGTTTTATGAATTCAATATGAATTTTTCTATGACACATGAACAATTCAAGGTTTTGCTTATTATCCGTTATAAACTGTTACCCATGAGCTTTTAAGCTCACCCCCATTCCTTCCCATCTCTAGGTAAGGAGTAAGAGATTGAGTGACCGAGACTCAAGGCATCACTCCAATTTGCATGTTTTGTTTTGTTTTAGAGTAATTTATGTAAAACAAGGTTGTCGTCGCATTTTGAGCAATTAGCGTTCAAGTATGTTTTGTATTTTTGGATTATGATGTCGTGTGGCTTAGAATGCCCATTAAAGGTTTGTAAAACTCTTTTCTTTTGAGGTTAATGAAACATGAGTTTGTGTATGGATGAGGTTGAGTTGAAATTAGATATACTTGAGCAAGTTATCGATTTGAGATGATAAATTTTTGAATACAAATTGCTATTATATATATATAACTGAGATGTGTTATGGAAAAAGAAAGATAGGAAATTTTGGAGAATGAGAATTAGTGGTAAGTAATGAATTAAATGAGTAGAGATTTGAGAGTATGAGGAAATAATATTTGTAGTTGAAGTGTTATGAAATGATGTTACATTAGAGGAAGTGAATTTGTATTGCATTTTTAAGTCTTTCATAAGGGTAAAAATTGTGCTTTGACTTCAGGGGAAAATCTGTATCAATATAAGCTTAATTATACAAAGTTGTCTTTTGAAAGTTGTAGCTTGTCTTTCTAGCTTTCCAAGGATATATAATATGAAAATTTTGGACATCAGAGTTGAAAGTTATGATCATTTGAAGTTAGTGATGTTGTATAGGATGTATATGTAGGACAACTTCAGTCGCGATCACACTAGTCTCTCTCGATAGCACCAAGCTCTCTTGTAATCGTACCTTCCCTCCTCGCGATTGCACCTTTCTCCTTGCGATCACACCTGCCTTGTGAGTACATCTTCATCCTCGCGATCGCACTTGAAGGGTTTTCTAACTCTGAACATGTTTGACACTTTTGGCCATAACTGTGTAATCCGACCTCCAAATGAGGTGATTTTTGAACCAATAGATTCCTAACACATTAATCTATCTATCTATAGAAATGGATAGCCTTTGGTGTTGATTTTAAAAATATTGATGGAAAGAAAGTGAGGGAATCGGTTGGAAGAACATGAATTGATTATTTTACTAAACATACCTCGGTGTTTTAATCATATCTTGATTTGTAGAGATCTGAATGAGATTATTCTTATTTCAAAATAAACTAGAGTCATATAGATAAAATTATCAGAAGAAAGAAAATTTTAATTCAGTCTCTAAGACTTTCAATTTTTGGATGGAATTTGAGTATACTGTACTATTTCAGTATAATAATAGTTCGAAAATGATTTGGGTATAACTTTCAGATTTCTAAACCAAATTGAAAGATTTTGGTGTCATTAGAAAGATCAGGCAATGGGGAACATTGATCTGAAGAAGTCAATTCATGTTTTGGTGATTGACTGGTATAAGCATGCCACCCTTATGAGATGCATGTTCAGATGTCACGTAGAACATTAGGCACATGTCTTGCGAGGGCAAAAACAGGGCCCAACACTTAAAGTATTAGAAAGTGAAGATGAACTATTGATGGTTAACGAGATTACATCCAAATAACCCTACAGGGAAATACGGTCACAGGGTTATGATAGTTCGGATAGTTGGGCTTTAAAAATGGGGTCCATCATGCCGTCACTATTTATATTTATTGTAGAGTTCATAAATGTATGTGCTTGGTGGATGACTACTATGAGTGGTCATACAAACTAAGTGTTTCCCTACTAAGCTTTCAAACCTAACGTGGGTTTTAATTTGTGTAGGCCCAAGTCATAGGAGTGAGGTATAGGAAACACCTGTAGGGACCAAGACCAATAAATAAGAGCAAAAGTCCTTTTGGAATGTGTTTTTAGTTAAAGATGATTGTACATATAATGAAGAAAGGAAATTGTATGTTTTCTTTTAGATTACCATGTAAATGTAAAGATGTATTACTACTTTTAAATGATAATTTTAAACATTGGGAAGTTTTGTAATGTGTATATGTATGGCATTGAATAGAATTGTATACTTTAAATGCATGTATAAGACTTTGGTTGCTATATGTGTGAACGGTTATACGTTCCATGTTTGGGTGTTACACTAGTGTTTTGAGAGTCTGACTTAGTTTGTAGACCAATTCTTAAAGCTTGTTTTAAACCATAAAGAGACTTTTTAAGCCTACACACCTAAGTTTTTTGCATTAAGAAGACTTGGAGGCATTTCATGTACACCTCCTCATGTAAATCTCCATGAATGAAAGCATTATTGGCATCAAGTTGGAATAATTTCAACTTTCTGTTGGCTGCTAAGGCAATGATGGATCTTACAATAGCCATTTTAGCCATAAGAGAACATGTCTCTTGATAATCAATCCACTCTTTTTGGTTGCAGCCAACGATAACAAGTCTAGCTTTATACCTTTCTAGTGAGCCATCTGCTTTGAGCTTAACCTTATAAATCCATTTGCATCCAATAGGTTTCTTGCTAATAGGAAGAGACACCTCATCCTAAGTATTATGAGCTTATAAAACATTTAGTTCTTTTCTCATAGCACTAACCTAATAGGATTTTGTAAAGCTTGATGATACGATTTAGGTTCAAAAAAAGATGTAATTTGAGCAATATTAGCTTGATATGTATGAGGTAAAGTGGAAAAAGAAACAAGTTTACACTAATGAACCTTATACCTAACAATAGAAGAACTAGTGGCATTATTGTAAACATAATATTGCAGATAAGTGGGAGTTTTATGCAATCTGTTGGACTTTCATAGTGGAGGAATTGTGTTTGATGACGATTGAGATGAAGAAGAAATATTATTAATTTCAGAAGAAGAAGAAGTGGAATGACAAATAAAAGTGGACAAAGTTGTGTCAACAATAGATATAGAAACATCATAAGAAGCAATGTCCAAATGAAGAGGAATATGATAAGAGGGTCCAATGCTTATGAATAGGAAATTGTAAAGTAGATGTATTTTGACTAAAATGTTGAAAAGGAAATATATCTCATGGAAAACATCTCTGGTAGAGAAAACCTTGTGTGTTTCCAAGTCTAAAACATTTTATGCCTTTTTTACCATATCGATAGCCTAGAAAAATGCAAGGATGAGCTCAAGGTTGAAATTTATCCTTGTTTCTTTTAAGAATTGAAGCAAAACAAAGGTAGCCAAACACTTTTAGATGTGAATAAGAGAGTTTAGTGTTAAAAAGTACCTCATAGGGAGATTTTTTTTGAAGAACGGTAGTAGGAAATCTATTTATAGGATAAGTGGCAGTCAAAACACACTCTCCTCAATACTTGTTGGGTAATTTTGATTGAAAGAATAAAGCTCTAGTTGTTTAAAGTAAATGATTGTGTTTTCTTTCTACTAAGCCATTTTGTTATGGTGTGTCCACATAACTTGTTTGATGAATAATCCTTTTGGGTGCATAAAATTGTTTTGTAGTACCATCATCAAATTCAGTAGCATTATCTGACCTTATGATTTTAACATTTTTATGAAATTTATTTTCAATGTAAGCAATAAAGGCTTTTAAAATTGGGAATGCATTGCTCTTGTGTGAAAGAAGATGTATTGAAGTGGTTCTTAAAAAATCATCCACAATTGTTAAAAAATATTTGAAGCCAATATATGTTGAATGATGATATGGACCCCACATATCAATATGAATTAATTCAAACATGAGAAGTATCTCATAGCAGCAGCATATTACAATACTGCTTTTCCTAATCATAGTTCAATCATGACTTAATTTCACATCAACATTATAAATTATGGCATAAGACGATTCAATATATCAAGTGTTGAAATGGGATTAGGTGCTTTCATGTCTTAAACTAGTTTAATGTAAGCGGTGAAACTCGAGTTTGACATGCTATATATAAGGAATTATAGGTAATAGCAAATGTAGTTGCATTATTAACATTGTGGTGCATAATATATTTAGCTACATATTTTGAAAATGTTACAAAAATAGAAATATTACAATTTATTTGCAAGTATACATTATTTATCGTTTTTTTGGTACAAAAATAATTTTTAGTTAAATTTTTTACTTTATTTACAATTTGAAAAAATGTTGCTTAAAATTTTCTGTGACAGGGAATTGACAACAGTTTTGGTGACAATTTGTTAATATTACGAATATAATGCATGACATTTTTGGATGAATTGGCTAAATTATTTTCTTAGCTCATAGCCTAGTTTATTATAGTGAAGCACAAGTATTGATACTCTCCCAATTCTCCTTTATGCAAGGATAGTTACAAGCAAATTGAAATTTTTTTATATCATTTTAGAATAAGAACATTAAAAGAAAAGATGGTCTCTAGCTCCTTTTTCATCACTACATAGGGTGCATCGAGGATTTATTTTTGAATTACTCTTTACTCAATTGAATGCGCTTATCTTATCCTTAATGACAAGTAACATGATAATGGCTACCTTAGTGGTTGTTCCCTTTAAACTAATAAATTATGGATTTCTGTCTTAGTATTAAGTGGTGAGCTTCCAAAGCATTGATGTAATTATTTTGAGCTTCCTTTTCCTTCAATCTTGTGGTGAAATTCCAAGGATCCTTGTAAAGTCTTTCTTGTGAGAAATCAAGAATTATTTTTACTTCTTTTAAGTCTAAGCTCTTATTATTAACAGGCTTTTATGTATTACCTTAAACTATTTTTTTTCACTGGGTTTAGTTTTTTTAATGCATTTATATTACTCATAACCTGTATTCTCTACACTTATTCTAGCTTAAATTGCTTCTTAGAATCTTTATTGCTTTGTTAAGAAGTTAAAGAATTTAAAAGGAGTAATGTGAGTTGGAATGCTTATTAAGTTATGGACTTTAATTGGATAGTAGTATAAAGTTAATGGGTTATTGAAGATGGTCGTTGTTTCTGATTGAATAAAGCATTATCCAGGTTCCTTTTTTGGAGCTATGTCCTTTATTGCTTATTGGTAAGAGTAAAATGATTTCCTTCTTTTAAGATCAATGACCTCCAAGTTTGTTAAGCATTCCATGAACTCGATAAAGATCCTAAAATCCCATGCCTTCATCGAATTTAGATGTAAAGAGAGTGCAGTTAAAGTCTCTAATTATTAACCAAAGAGAATTTATTCCCATTAATATATTACTCAAGTCATACTATAGGGAGCTTCTTTAAAATGAAATATTGGTTGCATACATAAAACTAAACTAGATTTTCTATCCACTTGTTTCAAAATAGAGAAAATGTGAAAGGTTTGTTCATTGAAAACATGGTTGGTTAACTCAACTATATCTAGATTATAAGCCACAATAATTCTTCCTCTATGGTGTCTATGATTGGTGATAATATCACTAATTGTTTTAAATGAATAAGAGTTTTTAAGACTTTTTTTGTCTCCAAAAGGCTAATGATGAATGGATTTATTGTCTTTAGATAATAAAAAATAACATGCTACCTATTAAGGTGATTTCGACCTGTCATATTCTATGTTAGTACTAACATTGGGAGATTTTGAGGGAGTTTTGATACCTTTAGATTTTTTCCTTCTTGATCTTCTCGAAACTAGCGTGAAATTCTTTGGTATATTATGAACTTATACTTGTGTTTCCTTAGAAGGAGCTTCATCTATTAGCCTAAAAGGCTTACCTTTTTGGCTCTCCTTTTAAGAAAGGTATGAGTTTTGTTGGGCCAGCTGGATGTCTTTAAACAGTTGATCTTTGGAATGTTGATTATTGATTTTCTCTCTATTGAAAATAGTTATTTATTGTGATTTTATTCCATTATCTAGGACAATATTGTTCTTTGAAGCTTGCTTATCAACCAACAAATCCTCTGTTTGTACTTAGGTGGCCTTAGATGCTTCTCTAATCATGTAGTTGCCTATATGTTTGCTTTATCTTTCTTCATTAGCTCTTTATGCTCCCCCTAAAGGAAGATTTTCCCTCTTTACTTATATTCTAGCTTTCCTTTTACTTATGGCCTCTATTAATAGATGACTGATATAAGTGTCCTCTAGGTTACAAAATGAATTCAACCCTTTTTATTTAAGGATATCAAGTAATTCCTTATTGATGTCAGCTTCTCTGTAGATCTTTACATTTCTAATTTACCCAAGACTATAGTTTTCTTGTCCATGCATAATGATCTTCCTATAGAGCAAGCCAGATAGCTCTAACCAAAGGTATTCCAATATTCCAATGGTATATTATGGAAATGTGCCCAAATAAGAATTGTTTTAAGTTTAGTTTTTTCTAAAACCATGTATGGATTCTAGAGTTATTGGATGAATGATTTTCCATTACATTATCGTAGACCTTATCTAAGGGCCTCGATCACATTAGCCTCTAAAGTGAAGGAGAACAAAAAGAAATCTTCTTAGTTTATCAAAACCTTCTTCAATCTAAGGTCAGCCCACTTAGCTTTTTCCTAATGTTTCATAACAGAGAAAAGAGGCCTTTCTTATATATAAAATAACCAATAAGTGGGCTAATCTGCAACATCTCATTATTCCATTGATTAGGGTTAGAACCTTAGGATATTGTACATGAGATTGTACTGAGAATTTAGAAGTACATTTCATGCATCATATGGTATACTTATACACGTGAATTGTGATGACACTCATTAAAAATTGTATAGGCATTCATTGACATTTTTCGAGCATAAGTGATTTTAATTCGATCAAAATGTGAATTGTGGATTATTTGTCTTGAAAAATAAATTGGTGTGTATTAAAATTGATTTGGAAATTTTAGAGATATTTCAGACATTTTAGAAATTTGGTATATTTTGGACTAGAAAAATGTAGAAATAAGAGACAAATAGAAGTGTGACATGTGGTAGCCTCACACAGATGACAAATGGGTTACATACATTGGTGACATGTGGCAATGTATCATTAACACACCTAGTCACGCTTTTGTATGGAAATTTCTACAGCTCTCTTGTTTGTTCTTCACCAAAATCACCCACCACCAAAACTCTCTCCTTGTTCATCCATCACTGAAACATCTAGTTTGTTCATTTTTGTGTATTTGGCTTATGATTCTCACATCAATATTACACCTTACAAAGTAAGCACTTCAGTCCATATATTGTTTTGTTTATCTTTATTCTTGTTTTTCTCCATCCACCAAAATCTTTTTTGTCCACTCTCAACCGCTGGAATTTTGCTGAATCAAGTAAGTTATGCTTTAAGTTTTATGGGTATCGTAAATGACATTTTGATGATGTTTTAATGTTTGTAAATGGATGCATGCATGAGTGGTGTAGGAAAAAGCAACTTTGGTGATACAAGTAAAGTGATGAAGGGGTTAAATGAGGGTTATTGAAATAGAAAATGTGCAAAAAGTGTGATAAAGGATTGTGATAATTGGAGTTAAATGAATATTAGTGAAGTAGAAAAAATTGCAGAAAATGTGATATAGACAAGTATGGAAGTAGGTTCTATTTTGGGGTTGTAATCAATCATGAAATTATGAATTGCGTATAGAGAATACTAAACTGAAAGTTGAGGTATAACTTAATGATCAACATGAAATTATAGAATTTTGGCAATGTTGTGTGATAGAGTATGTTATATGGAGTATTTTTACTAAACATGCATCTATATTTGGGCCATACCTTGATCTGTGAATATTCAAATTAGATGGATTTTGATCTAGATTAAACTAGAGACATAAGGATACAATTTTTAAGAAGAAATTGAATTTGAATTATATCCTTAAGGGTCTTAAAGTTTAGCTTGAAGTTGAGTTTTGTCTTAGGCTACAACACTACCCTTGACAGAAATCCTTTCCTATTGTTATCGAATAAATTATATTGATGTAGGCTACATCAGATAAAGTTGTCTTCACAAAAACTGTATATTATTCTCTTATCTTTCAATTGGTAAAAGGTTTGTAATTTTTAGATATCAGAATTAAAACATATAAGTTGTACAACTTTGAGTGCACTAACCTTTTAGTCATGGGAATGCACGATCATACACTAGCCAAAATTGCGAACGTGCTTAAACTATAGTATTTTAAGCATAACTTATAGAATAATTGTAGCGCCCCCTTACTGCAGGGTATACACCGAGACGCCCGTAGGTCATTCCGATACATATCCTACGTTAAGGGTGAGCTACGAAAAATCACTACAATACTTCACATGGCATCATAATAATCATGCATCAATATAAAAATCACTCCCTTTTGAAACCATAAACTTTCCTCATTGCATTTCATCAAAATCAGAAATTTACATATCTGTCATAGTTCACTGTTTATACATCACTCCAAAAGAAATCCAATACA
>JAOQMP010070696.1:0-21611 GCA_027563575.1 Erythroxylum pedicellare | reverse complement strand
CTTTGTACAATTTGTTATTTCTCTCTCTCCAAATTGCATAACTATTTTTGGTGAAAGCAATTTTGAAGAGCTCTACATTCTGCTTAAGTTTTTTTTTTCTTGTTGACCCATACCAAGAGTCCATCCTATTCATAAGTTTGCAATACTCCACTAGCATATACAACACCCTACTCCAAACAACTTTGGAATACCTGCAAAGGAAAAGAGATGTTTCCTATTTTCCTCTACTTATTTGGATAACATAAATGGGATCGTATGTATATCCATTTGTCTTTTTTTCTAATTTTGTTATTTATTACAATCCAAGTAATTAAGGAAGTTTTAGGGTTTAAGGACTGTTTCCAAAATAATTCATGCCATGGTACATCTCTCAGGTTTGTTTTATAGATTTTATAGCAAGATTTATGTGTAAAGATCCCCTTAGAATTTATTATCCAAGTAATAATTTCCGCCCTATATAGATGATATAGTTAAGGTAAATAACTTACTAGAGAAGAGAATCCTCTAAAATTTCAAATCCATTCTCCATGTTGGATGAGTGAAAAGACTTTAGCATCTGTGGGGATTTTGTTTCTTAAATGAAGGATTTCATTTCTTAATATTAGAGGACTAAGATCAATCTAGTTGTCATACGAGAATTATATGATATCCCCATTTCCAAATTTATGTTTAATATAGGGATATAACAAATTCCTCAAGTTCAACATACGAATAAAGATCCAAGAATGTTCCCTGTTGTTTAGACCTACCAGAAGTTCTAGGTTTCAAGGTAAATTTCATTAATCCATAGAGTTACCTTATTAATATGGCAAACCTGGGTTGCTACTCAGAGGAGTTGTTAGTTTCCAAAGAACGGATGCAGTTTCCACGTGGTTTGCTGGGAATTATATCTCGGGATAAAATATCTTACCTTTAATTCAAATTAGAGCTAGGTAATTCATAATCATAGTGGCATTAACACATATAACTTTTCAATGTTTCTTTTACCTTTTTCTTCCTACTTTTATTGGTTGGCTTTTAGTTATAATAATATTATGAAAGTCAATCTCTTCCACTTTGTCCCTTTGAATAAATTAATAAAATAGGGTACCCATCCCCTCCAGGGTTCTACCCTTGGTTAAAAAAAATCCTTAAGCCCCCTTTCTCTTGGGAGTAGTTATTTCCTCCCATTTGACTTTTTCGCCCTTTCGGTTATCTGCTTTACCATACAATATGAAGGCTTTCATAGTTCTTTCAATCTCTTTGATGATCTCTTTGGAAAAAGAATGTGTGCACTCTAATGAACATCTTGGCTGTTAAGGACTGAATTGATTAAAATAAGCTTGGTTATAAAGGGAAAAAAAAAACTTGTTTTGCTATGCATTGATTCTGGATTTATATGTTTCAATGAGAACAATGCAATTAGAGAATTTTGGTTTAGCATAAGTAATAGGGATGCTAAGGTATCTAAAGGGAGGCGTATGAATTCTAAATCTTGAACTTCTACTCAAAACAACTTGATTAGTCAAACAGAATCAAAATGTTAAATAAGATTTTAGTGGATTAAATATCAATCCCAGTTAAAAGTAATATGCCATTAGCCAAAGTCAAGTGAGTGATCCTGAGTTATCTACATTTATGGTGAAATTGGAATCTACTATTGCAAGTAGTAAGCTTGCTAAACATTTTAGATAGCCCTTCCATCACTAGGGTGAATAGGTAAAGGGATAGAGGATCCCCTTTTATAATTCCCTTAGTATTCCTAAAAGAATGAGTAAGAGCTCAATTAACTAAAATATTGAAGGAAGAAATTATGATAGTTCCATAATCCACCTAACAAAGTGATCTAGAAATCCAAAAGCTAGTAGATAGGATAACTTCCATCTAATAGTGTCAAATGCTTTGTAGAAATCAAATTTGAATATAAAGATTCTAATGTCTCTTCATAAGTTGTAATATTTCATTAACTCCTATATTACTAAGATATCATTACCAATTGATCTACCATCAATGAAAGCTCCTTGAACAAGATTTATAGCTTCCTTCAGTGCCATCTTCAATCTGTTGGTTGATAGCTTGGCTTTTACCTTGTAAACTATATTACAGCATAAGATAAGTTTATAATCCATCATGGAGGAAGGATATTTCTTCTTAAGAATGAGGCACATATAGATGTAGTTAATTTATTTTAGCATATTTGAGGAAGTAAAAAATTCCAAAACTACCTCAGAGAAGAGCTTGCCTATTATATCCTAAGTTTGCTAGAAGAAACAATCAGTTCCTGGGGCTTTGGAAAGATGCAAACTAAAGAAAACTTCTTTGACTTCTTGATGTGTGATAGAGGTCACCAAAAAGCTCTTCAAATACTGATTGATGGTGCTAGCAAAGAATCTCTTCAAATTAAAATCAGCAAAAGTGGAATCATCTATCACCATAAGATTGATAAAGAAATTCTTGGCTAGTTCTTGTAGTTTACTCTGATTACTAAATGTATTCCCTATATTAACTTGAAGCTTTATAATTTTATTCCTATTTCTTGCTAATAAGGAAAAGTGAAAAAAAAATTGGTGTTGGCATCTCCCTCCCTTAACTAGTTAATCCTTCCTTTTTGCTTTAAAATTGAGATGACAAATAATTGATCATCTAGTAAGGATTCATATATTGATAACTCATCATATCCATTTTTACATTACTCATTCTACAATATAGGAAGATGCTTAGCCACCAAATTTTTTCTTCTTTTCTTATCTCGAATCTCTAAGTTAAACTCTTGAAGGAGAAAACTCCATCTAATCAATCTTGCCTTTGCATTCTTCTTATTTAAAAGGTACGTGATAGGGAAATGTTTTACATAAATAATTTTCTTCGAATCGCCTAAGTATGACATAAATATATCAACACCACCACTAATAGTTCCTTTTCGGTGGTAGAATAATTTACTTAGGCTTCATCCAAGTATGAATTGCATAACAAATGAAATGCACTTGCTTGTCCTTTCTTTTTCCCAACACTACTCCTATTACATAATCTTTTGCATTAAATACAACCTTAAATAGGAGGTTCTAATCTAAAGGGTATAAAATTGAAGTAGATATAAGTGCTTCCTTTAACTTGCAAAAGGTACCTAGACAATCTTTGTCAAAATTCAAGCTCACATCCTTGAAAATCAGGTTAGCTAAAGGTTTAGCAATATTTAAAAAATCTTTTATAAAGATGTGGCCTTAAAAACTCCTCATATTGTTAACATTGGTAGGTGGTAGCATCTTCTCTAATACTTTAATATTTGTCTTGTAAACTTTAAAGCAATGACACTTTTCCTAATTTAGAACTATGTTGACTTCCTCACTTCACTTTAATACTTTAGAAAAATTAGTTAAACATTCATCAAAAGTAATACCATATATGAAGAAATCATCCATGAATACTTCCATAGTATTCTTAATAAAATCATAGTAAATAGCCATTGTGCAACTTTGAAAAGTAGTAGGAGCATTACAAAGAAAAAAACATTCTCTAATAAGAAAAGTATCATAAGGGCATGAAAACATGGTCTTTTGTGGTCATTAGGATGGATAAGGATTTGATAGAAACATAAATGACCATATGTATAATAAAAATAGGAATACTTTATTAACATTTCAAGCATATGATCAATAAGGGGAAAACAAGCCTTTCGGGTTATTCAATTTTCTATAATCCATACATCCTTTAACCTGTGACAATTCTAGTAGGTATTAATTTATTATTCTCATTTTTATAATAGATATGACCTACTTTTTAGGAACTACTTAGACTGAGGTAACCCATTCACTATAAGAAATATGATAGATTATCTTAGAATCCAATAGTTTGAGCACCTTTGTTTTAATCACTTCCTTCATATTGGATTCAATCTTCTTTAGTGTTTTGTGAGTTCTTACGATCATCTTCTAGCAATATCCTAAGACTGAAAGGAATAATATTAAGTTCTAATTATGGAGTCTTTACTTTGTTTTTATTAATTAAGGAGTCAGTTATCACCAAGCATTCTTCAAATGGATCGTCTAGTTCATGCTTAGGTACATTCTCTCTAACCGCTCATTCGATCATGTCAACCTTATAAAAAAAGTCTCAAAGAGAAGGATATTTAATAGCATTATGTAAATTAAGCTCAACCTTCTTATTACCAACACTCAAGAAAAGCTTACCATTCTTCACATCAATAATGTCTCTAGCTATAGCTAAGAAAAGCATCCCAAGAATGATAATGATTCAAGTATCATCCTTTAACTCTAAAGGGAAAAAATCAAAAGGAATAAAAACTTACTAACCTTGTTAAGTACATCTCCAATATACCTATCGGGTATTTGATAAAATAGTCTAACAATTGAAATGTGATAGTGGTGGGAATTAGATCTCCTATCGTGAGTTTCCTATAAATAGATAAAATATGAGACCTAAACTTTCCCCTAAATCATATAAAGCATGATTAAAGCTCATATCACTAATGACATAAGGTATAGAGAAACTATCAAGATCCTTGAGTTTAGGAGGCAACTTGTTTTGAATTTTAGCACTATAGTCTAAGCTTAAGGCTACAATTTGACAGTCCTCAAGCTTTCTTTTATTAGATAATATTTCTTTTTAAAATGTTACATAAGAAGGAATTTCTTTCAAAGAATAGTGAAAGGGGATACTAATCTATAAATTCTAAAGAACGTGTAAAAATTTCCCAATTTTTTATAAATTAAATGAGAAATCTTTATTAACACTAGAAAAAGTTATTACAACCTTATAAAGGAAGTCTAGTTACATCGTAGTTCCAAGAACTTAATCAAACCAACATAAAAATTACAAGCAACTCATTTTAACGATTCCTTCTACATTTCATGTTAGGAGAAAACATGTTATTTGTATTTTTTCTATTATAAGCTCTCTAATCATTGAGAATGGTATCTGTAAGTGAGTACTTTCCAATGTCTACTCCCTTATAAATTCTATTGTTCCTTTCTCTCGAAATGGAGTAAATGGTAGTAGTGAAGGCAGTTTTGATAAGCATCGCATTCTGCTTCAATTGATTAGCATTCAAGATGACCCAAGCTAAGACTATATTCCAATTATAACTTTTGCAATGCTCCACTAGTATATGCATCAACCTAATCCATACTACTTTAGAATGCCTGTATTGGAAAAACAAATTTTCCTATCTTCCTCAACTTCCTTGTATAAAACATAGATTCACTTATAAGCTCCAAACCGTCTTTTTTGTTATGATTTTACTTTTTATCATAAGCTAGGTAATTAAATAGGCCCTGGGGCTCAGCGAGTCCTTCTAACTAATATATACCAAAGAATATCCCTAAACATGTTTTGTAAATTCTATAACATGATTTATTTATAAAGATACCTTTAGAATTGAAAATCTTTGCAATTTTGTCCTATCTTTACAAGTGTTGAAGTTGAGGTAAGTAAGTTGCTATAGAGGAGAAACCTCTCATGTTAGTAGACCATTCTCTATGTTGTTTGAGAAAGGAGAGTTTTGAATCAATAGTGATTCTGTTTGTCAAGTGCATAATCTCATTACTCGAAATAAGAGGACTAAAGTTTATCCAGTTATTAAACCATAACCAAATATTTTCCAATTTTTTGGTTTATGTTTTATCCAATGATATATAACTAATTCCTTAAGCTTAGCATGTGTTTGAAGTTCCAAGAAAGTTCCCTATTATTTACCATCTACCAAAAATTATAATTTTAAAGGTAGAATTCATTTATTTGTTTAATCAATAAAGCTCCCTTATTACAAAATAGTCGCTATGTCCTTTTATTCAGAAGGAATTTTTTCATAAGGGATATGGGAATTATCCCTAAGCCTCCTTTCTTCTTGGGAGTAGCTACTTCATCCTATTTAAATTTTGCACACCCTTTGAATTTTTAGCTTTACTAAACCAAAGGAAGGCCTTTATAATTCTATCAGTCTCCTTAATGGAATAAGAACTGAGTAGTTTAGTGAACATGTAAACTACTGAGAATTGAATTTATGAGAACAAGCCTAGTTGCATAAGATAAGAACATATTTTGCCAAGCATTGATTCTAACTTTACAAGCTTTAATAAGGGGAATGCAACCAAAAAATCTAGGCTTAGAAGAAGTGATACAAATGCCAAGGTATTTAAAAGGAGCAAAATTAACACCAAACCTTGAGCTTCTACTTAATTCATCTTGATTTCTTACATTAGAAGAGACATACAAATTAATCTTACTATAATTAAATTTCAAGACTCACCAATCTACAAAAAGGCTACATATTTAGCAAGATTTAAGTAGAATGAATGTTTACCCCACTCAATATTATGAGATCATCAATAAACACTAAGTTAGTGATCTTAATCTCTCTACATTTGTGATGAAAATTGAATTTGCCACTGCATTCAGTTAACTTGCGTAGCATTCTAGAAAGTCCTTCCATCACTAGGTTAAATAGGTAAAGGGAAACTAGGTCCTGTTGCCTTATTCCCCAAGTATTTTTAAAGGATAGGGTAGGGATTCCATTTACTAGGATACTGAATAAGGAAGAATTGATACAATCCATTATCCATTTAACAAACTAAGTTGGAAATTTAAGAGCATTTAGGTAGGCTTAGATAAAACTCCATCTAATGGTGTCAAATGCTTTATAAAAATCAAAATTGAAAAGAAAATTCTAATGTTTCTCCCTAAAATATAGTCTTTTGTTCACTCCTTAATGAGAAAGATATTATCACCAATGGACCTCCCAACAATAAAAGCTCCTTGAGTAGGATTTATAACATCAGCTAATGGCGTCTTCAATCTATTCGCTAAAAGTTTGTAAATAACTTTGTAGACTATGTCACAATAAGAAATAGGTATATAATCCACCATAGAGTAGGGATTTTACTTTTTAGGAATGAGGCAAATATAGGTGAAATTTTGTTCTTTCAACATAGTTGAGGAATTAAAAATTCTAGAAGTGCATCAATAAGGAGATTACCTGTGATGTCCTAAGTATTTTGGAAGAAAAAAATAGAAAACTCATCAGAGATAGGGCTTTATAGGGATGCAAACTGAATAGAGATTCCTTAACTTCTTGATGAATGAAAAGGAACACCAAAAGTTCCTTCAACTCCTAGATGATGGAGCTATAAAAAATCATTTTAAGTTGAAATCAATTACTGGCTTTAGAGAGGATTTACCAGATCCAATAAAATTGCTAAACAATTTTTAGCAATTTATTAAAGTTTACTTATGTTTGAAGAGGAATTCCCCCGATCATCCTTAAGTCTGTGATCTTATTCTTGTTTCTTCTTGCAACAAAATAAGAGTGAAAGAATTTAGTATTGGTATCTCCCTCTCCTAACCAATTTACTCTAGCTTTATGATTTAAAATAGAATTGTGCAGTTTAAGAGCTTCTTGATGATCCGTAAGCCTCTGAGTTTTAATAACTCAAAGAATTGATGTAATGAAACTTGTACCAATAATCTTGAGCCTTCTTTAAATTGATTTTATTATCAGTAACATTAGAAATATGATTTCTGGCTAAGCACTTAAAAGTATGCTTGACTTGTTTAAGTTACTGCATTAATTGGAAACCTTATAGTCTATCACTGGATAGTTCCAACTATTAAGGACTACCTCTTGAAAGCATTCTTTGTTAGTTAGTCCATTGAAGAACTTAAAGGGAGCACCTACCTTTTAAAAAAATGATTGACATATTACTTTAGATAAAACTATTACATCATTACAAAAAATAGTATGTTCAAGGCTAGCAAGCCTAAGAAATGATTACATAGAATCTAGTAGAGTCTAAAAGTGTAAGTTATTTACTAAATCAAAGTCAGAGTCATCAAAACACAGTCGCCATCTGCTTTTCACATCTATAGAGAGAGACTGGTGCACTTGTTTAGCAAATATGCTAGCTCTAATGTGATTTATAATTTTATCTGCCAACTGATATTTATCCTCCTTCTTATCCATAAATCTTCATCAATTTCTTTCCCTCCAGATATTATAGATAGCTATGGTAAATGTTGCTACATATATAGTAGCATTATGAGCTCCCTTCTTGGTTTTACCAATAGTCCAATGTAGTACAGTGGGCCAGTTGTATCTAGCATCAAATGATGAGAACATGTATAGGAGTCAACTCCATATCGCCTTAGCGTAGTTGCAAGTGAGAAAAAGATGATCACGCTCCTTAGAAGCCAAATTACATAATATACGCAATGCATCAACTCTATCATGCCAGTGCTTCCAAGGAGCACCTACCTTTTCAAAGGAAGAATATTCTGAATGAGGATCTAAAAGTGGTCAAAACATGCATTTTCATCAAAGTAAGCGTATGATTGCAAAATTTCGTTTAGCCAAAAATGATTAACCAATGCTCTGTCTATTTTTCTCCTTACGAAAAATTCACCTTGCTACTTGTTAGACCAAGCGAATAATCTATTTGTAAAGCTAAGATCCACCAAATTGACATTTTGCATAAGATTAGTTAATTCTCTATAAGTTCCCAAGTTGTAACTCCTACCTCCTTCAGCTTCCTAAGAATAGAGAGTACAGTTATAGTCTTCTGTTAGTAACCAAGGTTACGATATTCTAGCATGAATAGTTTGGAGATCTTCCTGTAGGTTCTCTTGAAATGAGCATTTGGAAGCATATATCATACTTAGCTTGAATTTAATGTGTAAGCCAACCAACTGACATTTCAAAGGCATTAATTGATCATTTTTGTTGAGCCCCATTTTTGGAGCCCAACAATCCAGAGTTGTAGAGCGTGAGTGGGTTTCCCTATAGGGTTGTCTCCAAGAACCCCAAGATGTTGGACCCCATTTCTGAAGTCCAATAATCATTTCGAATATCATAAGATACGAGCGTATTTCTCTGTAGGGTTATTTCAATGAAATCTCCTTAGTCATCATCTCACAACGGTGGCATGCCCACACCTACCAATCACCAAAATTACAATTTGACTTCTACAAAACAATTATAGCTCTATGTCTCTAGTTTATTTTGAAATAAGAACCATCTCATTCGGAGCTCTATAGCTCAAGATAAGTTTAAAAATCCAAAGTGTGTTCATAACCCAATCATGCTCTCCCAACCGATGCCTCACTTTCTTTCCATCAATCTTTTTCAAATCAACACCAAAGACTACCAATTTTTATGGAGAGATAGAAAAAATGTGTAAGGAATCTATTGCTGTAAGAATCACTTCATTTGGAGGTCAAAAGGTGAAGTTATGTCCAAAAGAATCAAACATGATTTTGCCCTCAATCACACTGAACATGTTTCGGGACAATTGGCATAACTTTCACTAAAGATATCAGATTAAGGTCATTCTTAAATGGTTTGAAAGAGAACTTCTACAACTTTTTTGAAGACTCTGAAGTAAGATTTTGTCATTTGGAGGGTCAAAACACCGACTGTGTGAACTTACACGGTCAGACCATGTAACTTTCAGGTCTGGCAAATTTTCAGCATCAGGAACACACGACCAGTGTCTTTATGCACATCCTGACCGTGTAACCTTCGGGTTTTCTAGGCAAAACTCCCTTCAAGACCCCTCCAATGGATCCTACATCCATCCTAACATCCCTTTTACTCATAATCTTCCTAAATTCAACTCTCCTAGTGTGATAAAACTTCATTTACTCTAGTCATTCGATATATACATCCTCTACGACATTCTAACTTGTAATGATCATAACTCTCAGCTCCAATATCCCATAATTGTACACTTTATACCATTGGAAAGATAAGAGGATAAGATACAACTTTAATGAAGACAACTTTGGCTAATTCTACCTAGATCGATAACGTTTTCCTTTGAGTTCAGAACACAATTTCTATACCTATGAAAGCTTGCAAAATGCAGTATCACTTCATATCAATCAACTACTAAGTACTTTTCGTTAAACTTTTGAATCTCACCTCAAATGTTTCATCACATAAAATCTTTCCCACTCTAATATGCTATTATAATACTAGCAACAATTTGCAATCTCAATAAGGAGAATATGTACATACACGTTCCATTTCCATCATACTCAACCTTTACAAATAATATAATCATACACAAATGGAACTTCTCAAATTCTCATTCTCATTTCTAAACAAAGTAAATGTTGGAACAAGCTTTGCTTACATATCAACATACACATCAAACTTAATACAAATTACAAAAGGATGCCCATGTTTGATATTACTATAAAGCTATCCAAAATAGTCACTAGCTTAGTACAAAAGATTTCTAGCTATCTTGGAGTTTCTGAATGCCTTGCAAGGATTGCTAATCTTCTCTTTCTGCACCTGAGGAGGGAAAAATGATAGGTTGAGCTACACAGCTCAGTGGCTAATATATTTGAAGCCAGTGGCAACGAGCCACACAATCAAACACACATGTGAATATTCATATAGGCATACATGTCTTGTCTTAATCTAGCAATGTAATTTCAGCATTCACATCTCATAATTCATTACATCATCACATAGAACATATTGGATGTGATTTATCATCAAAGCATAACACTTAAATTGCATCATAACTTAACGTATCAAAATGCAAATCCACATTAATTCTAATTAAATTCCAATCTTTCCATCTAATTTCAATCTCTATTAATGCCTACTAAATTAATACATCAATTCTAAAAATAAATAAATAAACAAACATAATTAATTAATTAAACAAATAATGAGTGATTTAGAAAACTTTTCAAGATCCAACAACTCTCCTCCCTTAATAGAATTTCGTCCCCGAAATTCTTACCTGAGTCATTGAAGAGGTGTGGATACTTCTCCTTCATTGCTTCTAAAGGCTCCCATGTTGCCTCCTCTCTTGTATGGTTCTTCCATAAAACTTTAACCAGCTTTACAATCTTGTTTCTCAAGACCTTTTCCTTTGAATTTAGGATCTCCACTGGTTGCTCCTTATATGTCAAATCCTCCCTTAATTGGACTTTAGAAGGTTGAACTATATGTGAAGGATCTGATCAGTACTTCCTCAACATTGACATATGAAAGACATTGTGAATCTTAGACAATTCCGGTGGCAAAGCTAACTTATAGGCTAAAGGCCCAATCTTCTCAATGATCTCATAAGGGCCTATGTATCTTGAACTAAGCTTGCCCTTCTTATCAAATCTCAAAACTCCTTTCTATGGAGAGGCTCTAAGAAACACTTTGTCTCTAACTTCAAATTCCATCTCCCTTCTATGTGCATCTGTATAGCTTTTCATCATATCTTGAGTTGTTTTAAGTCTCTATTTCACCACTTTAATCTTATTAACTATAACTTGTACCAATTCAGGCCCTAAAAGCCTCATTTCACCAATCTCATCCTAACAAATAGGAGTTCTACACCTCCTACCGTATAAAGCTTCATAAGGTGTCATTTGAATTCTCGAGTGATATGTATTATTATAAGCAAATTCAATTAAAGGCAGATGATCATCCCATGAGCCTTTAAAATCCATAGCACAAGCTCTCAACATTACCTCCAGAGTCCATATTGTCCTTTCCGATTGTCACGTTCCCATTTTGAGGCTCCCCAATTTCATCAATTATTGCATCTCTTTATGATTATATTTCCATATTCCCCTCTTTCTCTATGTGATGAGTAGTTTCAAAATTATCCAATCCCATGAGTTCTTCATACGCTCCTCTCTTAAAACCTTCTCTACAACTCTCCATTTTATATTAACATTATAAGGCTTTCACAGGTAAGTTATGGGGATTTCAAATCTCATAATTTTTCCATCTTCTCCTAACTTCAAGATTGGAATACTCACTAGCAGCTCATAATTTCTTTTAACCTCAACAAATTTTTTTGCAGAACAAATCATTTTGATATTAACTATTTAAGAATCTATTCATATTAGCTTTCCAAGGGAGCTAGCTATATAACTCAATCCTTCAATTGTTCAAAATTCCTAAGAGACATTGGGGAAATTAATCCAGATGGGGAATATGTCTATGTTAACTCTTTCACAATTTGTCCCTAGTTTCCATTTTTTAATAATAATGGGTAAACCACCTACATGCCAAGGATAAAATCTCATTTAAACAAGAATTTGCATTGAAATTAAAGAGAAATGGTCCATCTTCCACCAACATTGTTTTTTCCAATACCTTTGTACTCCATCTTGTAGTTGTCCAAGCATAAACCACTGGGAAAGCAGGTCTCCAAGTCCAAAAGAAACTGATCAAGGCTAAAGACCACACATTTGCTCCATCTTTAAGCAACTCTATAGAAGGGGTAAGAACACCATTTTACATAAAATCGTTATAGTGTTTTAGTTTCCCTATATAATCTTTTACTAAAATAACAACAAACAAGAACAAGGAAGTTTTGTTTCGGAAAAAGGAAAGTTTTAGGGGTATAAGCATAAATTAGGAAGAGAGAAGTTAAAGGAAAATTAGTAAGAGAGAGAGCCTTGGAAAGGGTATAGGTGATTTATAAGCTATAAGAGGAACATATTTCGTCTCCTTATTCTCTTCTTGTTATTCCTCACTAGTATCAACTTTCTTATTAGCTTTCTTTTTCTTATTATTCTCTCCATTCCCAACCTCCCTCATCATAGAGGTCTCTAATAGTTTACTAGTGCATGCCAAACACATTAGAAAATAAAACCTAAATTTGCATAACTAAATTTGTAGTAGTCGTGAGAAAGGTTCGCTTCCATAGAGAGTGTGTGATTAGCATTTATAATGAGCAAATTAGTGTATAAGATTGGGGGTTTGGTTGAATGTAATTAATAAAATAAATTAAAATATAGAATATAAATCAAATCGAACAATAAAAAATTGTAAGAATTAATCAGTGGGTTTTAATTCCAGTTCTCAGTTCAATCTTAACCTTCACACAAATATGTTGATAAACAATTAATTAACTATATTTATATACCCATATTTTGTTGGATCGAAAACTAAAGCATGTATAAGTAGATTTCAAAACTTTTTAGAAATCAAAATTACAGTAGAAGAAATATAACCAAATCAACATGCCCATCCATACATGATACAGTATAAGGAAAATAATTTACATAAACAACAAGATGGAAATTATTACTGACTCATTCGCTACAGCTTTAACTCCTCACTATGCTATCCTATCCTCGATAATGTATCCTCTTCTCGTTATTGTATCCTTGACCAATCCGATCTACCACTTGTTCTCCTTGGACAACTTGGTTAACAAGATCCTTTGGTGGGAAAGGAGAAGAAACACTTGAAGAGATTTTTCCTTACAAGAATGAAGCCAAAGATGAGACATCTCTCATGCAATTTTCGGCCAACCCATGCAAGATAGGAGAGAGAGAGATAAAAATTCAACTACACTTTGTCTTTCTTCTCTCAATTTCGGTTATTGTCTCAAAGGAAGAAGTGTAGTGCAACTAATGCATGACATCCTTCCTTAATCAATCATAAAAAAGCCAATAATTGAAACTCTTCTTATTTGTTTTAAGATGGCTATATGAAAAGACCAAAAACTAAATGACATCTCTCATTTTCGATTTTGTGTTGATCAAAAGCACCTCTTTCTTCTTTAATCCAATAAATGCTAATAGGTTACATACTATCATTAAAAGACCACCATTAAACCATTTAATGATAAGATCATAACTCCATTTAATGATGATAAAAACATGTTAAAGACCATCTTTAATATAGCAAAACAATGTTACATGTGCAGCTGAACATTTACCCCATTAAAACCAAAAATCCAGAATAACTTTGTTTTAATTTAATTAATCAAATTAAACCAAAGTCTAGGCCATTTCTAAATGTTCATATGGACTTCTAATTAACAATTAATTAAAGTAAGCCCAACATTCAATCATGGGCTTTAAAATCTCTATTTGTATTTCTTATTTTGCTTGATAACCTTCCTATAAGCCAAATGGGGAATCTAATTGGACTTATATAATTCAAGCTTCAATAAGTCCGGAATTAATTTAATCTCATTATAATTAATTCCAGCTTATTAACTAAATGGCATTCCACTAAAGAAAATTAGTTGAACTCTTTAATTACTAAATATTATGAGAACACATGTTGTAAATAAAATGTCCGATTGCAAACTCTATACCTAAAAGGAAATAATGAATTAATTAATAGTAAAGATTTGAAAGTTATGTGTAAGTTACAAAAGCTAGCCAGAGACAGGTAGGCCATGCACAGGCAAAAGGACCTTGACATAGAGGATAAAGGAGTTAACTGATGAGGGTCACTCACAGTTGGACACGTTATATGAAATAGGACGAACAAAATCAATATACAGACAGAATTCATAGTTACATATGTACCATTATCACTTTCCAGATGAACAGAAAGTAGGAGTCTGATGAACCAAGTTAATCGGGGGTGTCAAGCTTCTTCCCTGATCACTATTATCTATTCTCCATGAATCATTCTCTTCATATCACTGTTGTGGATGCTAACAATCTCTTCCTTGTTTTCCAAGTATAACCCACGGTTGGAATGGAGGAGTCGATGACCACTGGGACTTCAAAGGTACTCTCTCAATCAGGTGAGTAAGATGCACAGTATGTCCTATGTAAGGCTTAGGAAAACATGAATGTACATCGGATCCTTTTACTCCATTGTGTTGGTAGTACGTAAACATCAGGTGTTCCCTATTTTACACCACAGCAGATTACTCCGTTTCTAATAAACTATGTACGTAGCACTAACCAACCAGCGTACCCACGCAACACCTCTGCAAAATAATTAACAACAGAATTCATTAGCTACATGTATATATATACAGTTTATACAGTGAGTTTTAATAGCGATATATGAAAAGTTATTTTGATCCTCTCTTCCTTTCTTATTCATTGGTTAACGGTGAAGATACCAAAGCAAAGTTCGCATAGTATCAAAGCAAAACGATCCGTACCCTTACAAACACCTACTCTCCAAATAAAAAGCTTTAATCAACCATGGAAGACGACAGTCAAACTAGTTATGAATACCAAGATCAACCAGACGATCTTATCCTCTCCCCAGCCGATAGTCCGGGAACAGTCATGGTGACAAATGCCTTTGACGAAAACAATTACCTAAGTTAGAGCAGATTGATGACCATCTATCTTAAATCCAAGAACAAGTTAGGATTCGTGAACGGAGAAACAAAAAAAACCAGAAGGAAACATCACTCTGATGAAGAAATGGATCACTGCTGACAACATGGTCATTCTTTGGCTCTTAAATGCTACAATCAAAGAGATTCGTGATTCCTTCATGGTGGTAACAACTACACGAGATCGATAAGAGGAACTACGAAGTCCATACAATGAGAGCAGTGGTCCTTACCTGTACCAGATAACACAGGAACTTAACAACCTGCAATAAGGTAACGACACCGTAACACAGTATTTTTTAAAATTAAAGAAGTTATGGAATGATATGGATAGTTTAATGCCCATGAAGAGATGTGTGTGTGATGATGTGGATCATAATAGGGAAGTTACAGATACAAATAAATTGATGGATTTTATGATGGGTTTGAGGGAAGAATTTTCCACTGTAGTCAATCAAATTATGTTGTTGGAACCATTACCATCTGTTAGTAAAGCATTCTCCATGATCGTTACTATTGAAAAACAGAGGAACATTAACAATATGTCAAAAGGTGTGAATAACATTAATATTGCTCTGTTAGCAACTCCTACTGTACACAGTGGTCCAGCAACTGATAAACGATAGCATTGGAGTAAAGATGGTGGAAACAAAAGAGTTTTTGTTAAAAAAGACGACAAGGTATACAGCTACTATCACGAAACAGTACATCTTAGGGAAACATGTTTTAAGCTGCACGGGATACCGGAATGGTATAAAGAACTTCAACACAAAAAAGGAAAGGGTATATTTGCAGGAGTAATAGTCCTAGACAGTCCAATTAATTAAGGACAAGAAAGGTAGGAGAACCAAATGGATGTTGCCACACTCGCAAAACAAGTTCAGGAACTTATGCAAATCATCAAAGGTAAGCAATTCGCTAAAGCACATCATGTCGCTTACAATAGCTGTGCAGGTAACTCCTCTACCTCTAACAGTGCATTTTGCAGTAGTGACAAATATGATAGTGATTCATGGATAGTAGATTTGGAGGCCTCTATGCATATGTGCTCAAAACCTAGCTTATTAGAACATCTCACAACAGGACGTATCAAACCAGTAATTCTACCTGATGGTTCCTATAGAAACGTTACTGCTGTTGGGAAAAAAACTTTGCACCCAACACTGACTCCTTCCAATGCCTTATGTGTACCGACTTTTAACCAAAACTTGATGTCTATTCATAAACTTGCCACCGAAAATAACTTGATAGCCATTTTTGCTGACAACAAAGTTTTTTTACAGGACCCATGGAGTGACGATATTATGGCGATAATCGAAGCGGAAGGAGGTATTTACCGTCTTACTACCCAAAATTTTACAACCGACTTAAAAGGCCCATCTCTTAAGTTTTATGTAAATAAATCATTTGCTAATTTTGTATCCGATGATTATACTTTGTGGCATCATCGATTGGGACACGTATCTTCGAGTAAACTTTTGCACGTACCAATTTATATTTCAAAAACTCCTACTGACTTTGTTGTGACATTTGTCCTCTTGCAAAACAAGAAAGAAAACCTTTTTGAAGACACAAAATCATAGCTACCAAACCCTTTGAATTACTGCACATCAATGTTTGGGGCGCATACAATACTTCAAAAATCGATGGCTTAAGATTTTTCCTTACCATCGTTGATGAATTTTCACGTGCTACATAGACTTACTTACTCAATAGTAAGGCCCATGTACACGAATTACTCACAATTTTTCTCAACATGATTGAAACCCAGTTCTCATCAAAACCTTTATGCATACGAATCGATAATGGCACCGAATTTACAAACCAATCTTGCCAAATTTTGTTTTACAGAAAGGCATCATTCACCAAAAATCCTGTGTCTACACACCACAAAAAAATGGTGTTGTGGAATGCAAGCACAAACATCTTTTACAAATTACCCGAGCACTCATTTTCCAAGCCAAACTACCTACGATATTTTGGGGGGAAGCTCTCCTAATGGCCACTTTTTTAATCAATCGCTTACCTACCAAAATACTCGCATGGATGACTCCTTTTGAAAAACTCTACTAAAAAAAACCAACTTATGACCATTTACGCACATTTGGATGTCTTTGTTTTTCAACAAACACCAAACCTTTCAAAGACAAACTTGAACCACGTGCAACAAAATGTATCTTCATTGGCTACGTGTCTGGTCAAAAGGGATACGAATTATTTGAGTTGGATTCCAAAAAAACCATTATCTCAAGAGATGTCACATTTCATGAACACCTATTTCCATACCAAAACACACCTACTCCACCTCAAGCCAAACACCCAAATCAGCCCACATATCAACCTCTTTTTTCTCCTCAGCCCATTTCCCCTACCTTTACAATGCCTAACAACCTTAATCCTATAAGGCGCACTACCACTTCACCCATTTTACCCACACCTGATCCAACACCTAACATTAACGTACCCGATACCATCTTAATCCCCACCCACCCTCCTGCATTACCTTCTTCTTCTTCTTCTTCATTTGTCCCACGCACCAGCACATGTATATGCACCAGACCCAAATACCTCAAACACTATGTCTCCTTAGCCACCACTGATGCTTCGACTCCCCTACCAATGGCTCGTCACTCTCCTCGGGTACACTCAACATTCCCTCACCTACCTTTCCCGTTTTTTCTTCCACTTACCTGTCGTTTATGGCCAATGTTTCTAGTGACTATGAACCACTATCATTTGAAGCAACTCGAAATGACCCGTTATGGGTTGGTCCAATGTAAGCAGAATTAGCAGCTTTGGAGGCCAATGAAACTTGGGTAGCCTTCGATCTATCGAAAAGGAAACTCCTATTAGATACAAAATAGGTATACAAAATTAAACGCAACCCCAGATGACTCAGTAGAACGGCGGAAAGCATGACTTGTTGTTAAGGGCTTCAACCAACGCACCAGCATTGATTATTCCGATGGGTTTTTACCGATCGCCAAGGTTACAACAATTAGATTATTTTTTTCCATCGCTGCTGCTAATTATTGGCCACTCCATCATATTGACGTTAACAACGCTTTTTTGCACGGTTACGTCGATGAAGAAATATATCTCCGCCCTTCTAAGGTTTATGATAAACTCCAGGTTGGTCAAGTCTGTCGCCTGCGGAAATCTATTTATGGCCTCAAATAGACTGGCAGACAATGGAGCAAAGCTCTCTCTCAATCACTTATCGACTATGGGTTTGTTCAGGCAACATCCGATTATTGTCTATTTACTAAAGGTATCGATTCCTCTTTCCTCGCAATTATTATCTATGTGGATGATCTGCCAGTCTTGGGTCCTGATGAATCTGAAATCATTGATGTTAAAGCATATCTGGACATTAAATTCACTATTAAAGACTTCGGATATGTGAACTTTTTTGTTGGTGTTGAGGTTGCACGTTCTATTGATGGTCTTTACTTATCTTAGTCTAAGTACATTTTTGATATTTTACGTGATGCTGGTTTGGAGGACCTACAACCTGCCGTGACCCCAATCCCACTAGGGACGAGGTTGTCATATGACGAAGGGGCTATTTTACTATCTCTTGACAAATATCGACGGTTGGTGGGTCAGTTGCTTTATTTGAGTTTTACTCGTCCTGATTTATCTTTTGCAGTTTAGTATCTCATTCAATTTAACACTGAACCAAGGCAACCACATTGGGACGCACTCCTCCATGTTTTACGATACACTAAAGGCACACAACATTGTCGTCTTTTTTTATCTTGTTCAACATAATATTTCCCTGCAAGCTTTTTATGATTCTGATTGGGCCGGGTGTCTATTCTCCCACAAATCTCTTATTGTCTATTGTATCTTCTTGGGACGGTGAAGACTAAAAAACAGTCCACCGTTAGTCGTTCGTCCGCAGGAGCTGAGTACAGAAGCATGTCTAGCACAGTTTGTGAACTCCGGTAGATTTCCTATTTGTTACGGGATTTACAAGTTACGTCTACATCTCCGTTTACTTTGCATTGCGACAACAAAGCAACCATTCATATATTTGAAAATCTCTTCTTTCACGAGCATACAAAGCATCTAGAAATCGACTGTCATCTTGTACGCAATGCTGTTAAAGAAGGCTTCATCATTACTGCTCACGTTCCTTCAATACACCAATTGGCCGACAGTTTTACCAAGGCTCTCTCTGTAGAAACAATTTGTCTTGCTAATGCCAAGTTGGGTCTCGTAGACTTCCCAACTTGAGGAGGGGATGTTGGTAGTATGTAAACATCAGGTGTTCCCTATTTTACACTACAGGAGATTACTCCCTTTCTAACAAACTATGTACGTAGCACTAACGAACCAACATACCCATGCAACACCTCTGTAAATAATTAGCAACAGAATTCATTAGCTGCATGTATATATATACAGTTTGTACATCAAATTTTAGTAGCAATATATGAAAAGTTATTTTGCTCCTCTCTTCCTTTCTTATTTATCGGTTAATGGTGAAGATACCAAAGCAAAGTTCACACACATCCTATCTTCTTTTCTTTTAAAAAAATTTATACTATTGAGAATATAATTCAAGGCATCCTTTTGTTTTGTGCAGGCGAATATTGGATTATCTCTTGAAAGACCAATCATTGGATTTTGCATTACCAGGGTTAACTAACTATAATTTCTTTACCGTTGTTTTAAGAATAGAAATTCTATTAATAATAAATATGTCCATTACAATTATAGAATAGAAATTCTATTAATAATAAATATGTCCATTACAATTATGAAGATAAATATTATAATTAATTTCAATATGATATAGAATTAGTTTTTGATTTTAATACTTGTCCAATTCATCGTTATCAATAGAAAAGTGAACTGATGCATTGTTGGAATAAATTAAAAAATTGAATGTAGCTTATCTACTTTTTTATCTTCAACAAAATATTCGTGGATTATAGGATATGATCACAAATACGATAAGGCGTCTTGTGTAAGTGAAGCATAAAATGGAAAAAGGAACTTTTGTGAACAGAGATCTCAACAGGAGCACCAACTACACTGAGTTTAATCCATTCCCCGTTACTATTCCATTAGAGAACATATGTGAAACGTAAGCACAAAAATAAGGGCATCTACTTTTAAGTTACAATAATTACAATTCAGCGCGATCTGAAAAAATTTTAATACTACATGAAATTACTTATGAAATACAATAGATAGGAATAGATCGGTGTGATCATCTTTCTCAATAGGATTGCAGCCATGAATGGTAACTGAAATACACAATTGATTCCGCATTTTGTAAAGTTATTTTAACGTCTTCATTTAACGAGCTTCAATTTACAGGAAGTACTCACATACTAAAGAAGCGAAACACGTTCATATAGGAAATGAAATGACAAATTAAATACAAAAATTAAAAATGTCCTCAAAATTACTGTTATGAAAAGATGCACATAATAAAAAGATAAATGAAAAGGGACTGATAAGAGAGGGCGGGGAGAGAGAGGTCTCATGTTGGAATTTATTAATCCCAAACTAGTCATCTTATAGGTTTATTTTCAAATAGTGGATAGTGGAGATGAGTACAGAATAACCTTTGGCGGAATAATTGGAGTTACCGTTAGAGAGACAGAAAAGTGGGTTTTTGCTCTTTTCATTAATTTTAAAATTTTATAATGCAATATTGCAAGATTTATAATATATATACAATAGAATTAGTTCAAACTAAATTATATTCCGTGAGATATATCTTAAAATTTTGACAAATTGTAAATTTTCAAAAGTTATTAAGTGCCGATAAGAGTCTTATACTACAAGAAAAATTAGTTTCAGCAACTATTATTAATGATTGTTAAAAGTAAGAAAATGATCTTTAAAAGTTATAGGGACCAAAATCGAGTTGGTCAAGGTAGTCACTATAGGGTTGTTACTAAAAGTGCTCAGTGACGAGTTATTACGTTGGTCATTAAAAATGTATTATTAACAATCATTTAAAATTAGTCACTAAAGGTAGAATTATTAGTGACCAAATTTATACTTGCTAATGTAAAATTTCATGGTCCCTGTAATATTAGAATGGTTGCTATAGTTATGCATACTGCGACTAAATTATTTCTGTTGCTAAAAAATAATCTTATAGCAACCAAGTTAATGGTTACTATAGCTATTCATACTGCGACCAAATTATTTTGGTTGGTAAAAAATAATCTTATAGTAACCAAGTCAATAGTTACTATAACTATTCATACTGCGACCAAATTATTTTTGTTGGTAAAAAATAATCTTAAAGCAACCAAGTCGTTGGTTGTAGTTATTTTTATCTGGTTGCAACAAATGGTGTATCAAATTTCTTTTAGTAACCATGTGGTGACGACATGATGATGTTGCTAAAAATTTACTTTTAGCAACCAAATAATTTGTTGCTGTAGTTTTAATATCGTCATAAATTGTATTATATTTACTATAATTTAGCAACAAAAATTTAATTGTTGGTCACTAGAGTGTATGTGTTAGCCACCAAAACTTGGTCGCAAAAATAATTTGGATGGTTCCTAATGT